>JAZAYU010000015.1:5500091-5671060 GCA_038501625.1 Corbicula japonica
GGCTGCAACCCCCTTCCCCCAAAAGAGAAAAAACACATTGGACTACACATATGGTATTCATCGATGTGGGCTGGATCTTTGGAATCCCTCCAGGGAGATACAGTGCTGGGCTCTGAGTCTCGACAGAGTCCACCAAAAGCTACTGGGGGTCACTCCTTCCATCATACCAAGAGGTGAACAAAGGGCTACAACAAGCCAAGGAGGAGGAAAGTCCAACAGCAACACTTCAAAGTGATGCATTGGAACGCAGAAGGAGTCTTCAACAAAAAGACTGAACTACAGCACTTCCTTCATGAGAATGACATCAATGTCTGTTGCATTCAGGAAACACACCTGCAACCAGCGAAATCCTTTAAGGTCAGAGGATACCAGTGCTTCCGAAGCGACAGGGCTGGTAGAAAGAAAGGAGGCATCATGACATTAGTCAGGAACAACATCAATGCTATCCGGACTAAAACGCATATGGATGACTCGGAATTCCAAGTACAGAGCCTCAGAAAGAATGACTTTGGACTGACTCTTGTGAACATGTACTCTCCAAACGACAAAGCTCTATCCCTGGACCATATTCCAACACAGGCAACACACTTCATGGTTGTTGGAGACCAATAGTCACTCACAAAGCTGGGGATATGGCCACCTGGACAGCCGTGGAGAGAAAGTGGAGACCTAGCAGGATGACAACAGGCTGAACCTCATCAATCAGCCGGAGGATCTCCCAACTTTTTACTCCAGAAGATGGCACACAACATCAACGCCTGACCTAAGCCTTCTGTACTGACGACATACATGAACATGTCCAGAGGGAAGTCTCTGAACAGCTCGGAGGCAGTGATCATCACCCAGTCCACCTCATATTGGACCACACTGTCTCTACGTCATCTAGCCTACCCAGATGGAACTACAAGAAGGCCGATTGGTCCCTTTTCCAGTCTGTGAGTGATGAACTCTGCAAAGACATCAGAGTTAAAGGCAGAGACATAAACAACATAGTCAGAGACTTCAATCAATGTATCCTTAAGTCAGCACAGCAGTCCATCCCTAGAGGTGCGAGGAAAGACTACAAGCCATACTGGAGTGAGCAGTTAGAGGAGCTGCAAACCAAGCTGTCAGAAGCCAGACTGGAAGCCGAAAACAATCCCTCACAGGAGGCAAACCTCAGCCTACAGCATGCCAAGGCCAAATTCCTCAGGCATAAGCTAGAGGCCCAAAGAAAGAGCTGGAGAAACAAGACAGCTTCACTTAACCTCGAGAGAGATGGCCGTAAGTTGTGGAGGTTAACGAAACAACTCAACGACAACCATGACAAAGCGAGAGGCCCAGTCACCTTGGAAGAGGAAGGAGAGCTGTTAATGGGCAAACAAGTGGCAAATGTCTTTGCCCAAAACTACAGAGATGTCAGTGACATCCCCATAAACAGAGAACGACAGAGAGAAACCAGAAGAGAACAAAAGGACAGGAAAACAGCTAAGGGTACGTCAGAGTGTATGGACTCGCGCCTGACACTACACGAGCTACAGACAGCTGAAGACAGCTGAAGACCAAAAAATCTCCAGGTCCAGACGGTATTACCAACGAGATGCTGTCACACTTGGGCAATACAGCAATGTGCAAACTCCTGGACATCTACAACTACAGCTGGAAACAAGGGCAGCTACCTCAGATCTGGAGAAAGGCGACAATCATCCCTATACTCAAGAAAGGGAAGGACCCAAAGAATGCAGCCAGCTACCATCCGATCAGCCTCACCAGCTGTGTAGTAAAGACAATGGAGAGGATTGTGAATGCACGCCTGAAGAGATACCTGGAGACCAACGACCTGCTGGCATCTGAACAGGCTGGTTTCCGACAATTTCGTTCCACAAAAGACCAGACTACATACCTAGCACAGGAAGTCGAAGATGCCTTTCAAGAAAACAAGGTGGTCCTTACAGCATGGATCGACCTACAGAGAGCATTCGACAAAGTCTGGACAGAAGGGCTACATGTGAAGCTCATGAGGAATGGAGTTGGTGGGGCCATGCTGCAATGGATCAACTCGTATCTATTCAACAGAAGAGCCAGAGTCAGCCTGAGCCAAGCCAACAGTAGGAAGTTCCTGCTACGCCATGGTGTCCCACAGGGTGCAGTCCTGTCCCCGACACTCTTCCTGGTCTTCATCAATGACCTGGTGTCTGAACTGCCAAAGGGAGTTTATGCTGCTCTCTATGCTGATGACCTGGTGCTATGGTGCAAAGAAGAACACGCCTCTACAGCCACGTACAGAATGCAAGGAGCTATGGACACACTTGCAGCATGGGCCGAAGACTGGTGCGTTACGATCAACAAGGAGAAGTCGTCTACCACACTGTTCACCTTATCAACAAAACAGAAAGATGGGAAGGTTATGCTGGCTGGAACACTACTGAAGGAGGAAGACGAAGCCACATACCTTGGGGTCACGTTTGATAAGCGGCAGAGTTGGAAACCACACATCAACCGTGTAGAAGGGACGGCACGAAGAAAACTAGCCATGATGTGCAAACTTGCTGGAACAACCTGGGATGCGAATGAGCAAATATTGAAGACCATCTATCAGGGCACAGTACGACCCACAATGGAATTTAGCTCAGCCACATGGTCCACAACAGCCAAGACGAACCAGCAAGCCCTAGACAAAGTACAAAATCAGGCATTGCGCATTATCACAGGGGCCACCAAGTCTACACCAATTGCCTTCATGAAGAAACTGACTGGAATCCAACCACTTCATGAAAGAAGACAAACCAAAGTCCTTCTCCAGGCAAACAAGTACAAGTCGCTCCCAGATCACCCCATGACGAACAGGCTTGAGGGATTCACCAAGAACCGCCTTAAGCGCTCCAGCTTTGTACATGAAGCAAAGAAGCTGAATAGAGAGTATGCCTCTGAACTAAACATACAGACATTTCCCTTGGGCCGAGCAGACATCACCAAACCTACAGCCAATGACCTGTCTGCAGTGAAAGTGGCACTTGCTATTCCTGGACTTGACATGGGCAAACAAGAAAATGAGACCATCCGTAGAAGTCTGACACTTGTGACTATCTAAGCAGACTATCCTTTAGACATGGACCCATGTATATACAGATGGGTCAGCCACTAGAGCTATTAAGGATGGAGGCGCTGGTATTCATATAACATTCCCGTCAGGCCAGAAATCGGCCCATTACATTGCCACTGGGAAGCACTGTAGCAACTACAGAGCAGAGTCTGAAGCGCTCATGAAGGCAGGCTCTGATTGAAGACTGAGCAGAAGAGGTAACCTCTGTAGTATTCCTCAAAGATGCAAGATCAGTTCTGGAGGCTCTGCAAAACAACAATGTTCCTGAACTAGCACAAGCCGTGAACAAGCTTGGGTCTTCCCGCAATGTTGCCCTTCAGCGGATACCATCTCACTGTGGAGTGCCCGGAAATGAGGAGGCTGACAAGCTGGCTTGGTTAGGAGCCCAGTTAGAGCAACCAGATAACCAGGTGACATACAAGGAGAAAGCCACCATCATTAAGGCTACCACATGTTAAACAGACCAGAGCAGGTGGTGATGGTGAGGCTACGCTCAGGGCATAACAGACTGAATGCACACATGTGTAGGAAGTATAAATTGGTGCCATCCCCAATATGTCCCTGCGGAGAAGAGGACCAGACTGCAGAGCACATCCTCCAACGATGTAAACGATACGACCAGGAGCGAGAAGCAACGTGGCCACAAGGTGCAACAATCCAGCAGAAACTGTATGGAGATGTTGACGACCTACGGAGGACTACAACTTTCATCGCGGATGCTGGAGTGGTTGTGTAGAGCGAACGCCAAGAAGAAGAAGGAAAGCAAAAAAAAAATAATTCGTTAGTTTAGAGAGTAGGTTGGCGTTCGTTGTAACCAATAGCAATACTAGCAATCGGCCTTTTTAGACTCGGGAAATCAAGATGAAAACTACTGAATGGCAGCTTGTCAGCGGATTATTAGGCCTTTAAATTCAATTGAGTATAAGGCCCAGTGACGGAAGAATCAGATGCATGGAGTTTTTCTTAAAAACAAGATGTAAGGCTGGTGAGAACCAACTTTTATGTGAAGTTGAATTGTGAAATGCACCTCGCAATGTTCAGTCACTCACAAGTCACAGTGTTTTTTGTCACTGGTCATGTTCGTCATTCAGACATGTGAGCTCATGGCAGTCGAAGACATTGTTTGTGAGAGTAAATAGCTGAAAACTGAACAGGAGGTATGAGATTTGTTTATAATTTTTATAAAACACATGGCACAAGAGCAAATCTACATCGCAGGGGCTTTGAAGACTGATCCTGTTTTCAAAAAAAAAATTGAAGAAACTGGCCGCACCCCCCCCCCCCCCCACCCCCCAAAATAGAGGGTCTACTGTACAAAAAAGTCAAATTGTCCACACTTGATTTTGATAAAAACTCAAGTATTATCATTGTGTTAATATGTTCTATGTCAGTTTATGATGTTTTATCAAATATTTTTCAACAAGTTGCTACATTGATTGGACATTTTGTACAAACCAACATGTATCGGATACTTTTTCCGGATTTTTGTCCAAGACTAAACAGGTGGAAAAACAATTGACAAAATTTTGCAACAAAAGAAAAGAACATGATTATAATTATTTCTTTTTTATGATAGCAATTTAAATAAAAAAAAACATTAACATAGATAAATGTAAAAATGTTTTATATGAACAAAATAAGTTGTAAAATCATCTATCAGAACTACAACGAACATCATTTATGTGTCAATATGCTCTTTTGATCAATGACCTTAGTTTACACAAGTCACTTGGTCTACACTAGCACAGAATCTAATATTGATGCAGTTGCAACATAAGCTGTGTATTTTGCACTGTCCAACATGGAAATTGGTTTAGAAATAAATTTATTTATTTATTAAATATGACACCTTTGATTGCATTAGCACCTCTGTTACTGCAAGTGTTGTAAATTGTGATCTTATACAACAATGTGACACCCTGACAAAACTGATTGAATCAACACCTTGGGTAGGTGTAGGGAACACATTATGACTATAACACAAATTAATTTACTTTTTGATGACAGTCCAATTTTTAAAGCAATCAATGACAATCAGATGATGTGTTTATTTGTTCTTGAGTTTCAGGATGACATCACAATTTTTGATATCAATTGAACAATTATACTATTTATAAAAAGCCTAAGTATGTAAATCTAAAACCAAAACTTGCTCTGTACAGTGATTGTCATATACTCTAGACTTACAAGTACTACCTGAAATGACTTGTGGCCTATTTGACATGATACCTTCAAAAATCACATAATTATATCAGGCATGAGTAGGCTAACAAATGTATTGGTAAAAAGGCATGTCTGTGGAGTAAAAGTAAAAAGTTTCTCTTTTATTTAAAATCTCATATTACTGTGTATTAAAATTAAAAGGGTAATAATCAGTAGTTACTTTGAGCAAATTATTGTCTATAAAAGTTATAAAACCTGAAATTTCATACATTTAGGACAATCTGGCAAGTATTTGGCCAAAATATAAAAAAATCTGCAATCTGATCAGGATCTGCACTGTTCACTTTTTGGTCAGAAATAACCTAATGATTTAAACAAGTGAACATTGCAGATCCTGATCAGACATCATGGATGTGCTGGCTGATCTGAATCTACAAAGTTCTTCCATGCCATAAAGGTGTGTACATGGAGGAAACATATATTAATATAATAACATAATATTATCAGTTGGGACCAAAATATTTGACCAGAAAGCAGACTACATGTGTTACAAGAATAACATCAAATATCAATTTAGTGCTCATTTTGGGAATTAAAAGTGTTCTATTATTACCATATTTTCTGTCATGTGCACATTTCAACATGATTTGATAATCAAAATATGTATGTGAGGTACATGTATAATCAAATACAGTATTTACAAGGTGTCTGTTTTTTTCTGTTTTATTTTTGCAAATTTTATTAAATAAGCATCAGTGTTTTTTTATGCCAAATATTTCGAAAAATAGGGCCCCCCCTAAAAATAGTATATATTTTTCCCCCACGTTCAATAAAAAATTTCCCCTTTGCTAGAGTCTGTAACGTACATTTCAATTTTTCCCACTTATGTGAAGATGATAAATCTTAATTTTTTCTGATGCAAGAAAATTCAACTCTGGGAAGTATGAGGCAAGATTTATTTGGTTGAACTACAGTGTTAGCAAATCAAAAAGCAAAAGATCAGTGAATACTTTGTTTTGTTGTGTTTGACAGCTGCAAGTATCTTCCAAATAGTCCCCCTTTCCTTTGTTCGTGTGGCAATTGTCCCCCTCCAAAGGGCTGCGACCCCCTTCCCCACAAAAGTGAAAAAAACACTGAGCATGGTGCAACTAAATTTGCTCAGCATCAAAAAATTGTGTTTTAGAAAATAAAATAATCAAAGCTTTCATAATCATTTAAATTGTTGAAACAAAAATGTAGATTGCTGTGAAGAGGAAGTAAAATATTTCTTGCCATGTCAGTGGGTGTTTGGCCTCTTTAAATACATGTGAAAATCTGAAAATACCGGTACTTGGATCTGCTTAAGCTGGACTTTTACACAGAAAACTGGAAGTTGCAATAATAATAAATACAATGATTTTTTTCTTTTGTATGTTTAATGTTTTAGGATTTGTAACAGTAGAGAAGTTTACATTTTTTAATATATGGTACATTTTAAAGAGAAATACAGTATTTCTTTCTGCCTACATTTCTGCAATAAAAATATAAAATTAAGACTAGAAATGTGTCCATAGGACACGGATGCCCCCGCTATGCATGTTTGTCATGGTGAACATTTATAGCAAGTTAATTGAAAATCTAATAAGTAATAACAAACTCACAGCCCAGACAAGAAAATTCTGGTTTTAGTAATAGTGACCTTGACCTTGGACCTACAGGCATGGGAATTGTACACAACACAACGCCTTGTCATAGTGAACATTTCTGCCAAATTATTTTGAAATCACTCTGTTAATAATGAAGTTATAGCTAGTACAAGAAATTTCTATTTTTTGTAACAGTGACCTTGACCTTGGACCTACAGGCATGGGTATTGTACACAACACATCGTCTTGATATAATAAACATTTATACCAAGTTATTTTAAAATCCTATAAGAAATAACAAAGTAACAGAGCAGACAAGATTTTTATAACAAAATTTTATTTTTAGTAAAAGTGACCTTGACCTTGGACCTACAGGCATGGGTGTTGTAGGCGACACACCGACTTGTCATGGTAGACATTTGTGCCAAATTATTTTGAAATCCATCCATTCATAAGGAAGTTACAGCCCGGACAAGAAAATTCTATTTTTAGTAACAGTGACCTTGACCTTGGACCTACAGGCATGGGTACTGTAAGCGACACACCGTCTCGATATGGTGAACATTCATACCAAGTTATTTTAAAATCCAATAAGAAATAACAAAGTTACAGACGGGACACGATTTTTCCAACAAAATTCTATTTTTAGTAACAGTGACCTTGACCTTGGACCTACAGGCATGGGTGTTGTACGCGACACACCGCCTTGTCATGGTGAACATTTGTGCCAAGTTATTTTGAAATCCCTCCATTCATAAGGAAGTTACAGCCCAGACAAGAAAATTATATTTTTAGTAACAGTGACCTTGACCTTGGACCTACAGGCATGGGTATTGTACGCGACACACCGTCTTGATATGGTGAACATTCATACCAAGTTATTTTAAAATCCAATAAGAAATAACAAAGTTACAGAGCGGACACGATTTTTCCAACAAAATTCTATTTTTAGTAACAGTGACCTTGACCTTGGACCTACAGGCATGGGTGTTGTACGCGACACACCACCTTGTCATGGTGAACATTTGTGCCAAGTTATTTTGAAATCCCTCCATTCATAAGGAAGTTACAGCCCGGTCAAGAAAATTCTATTTTTAGTAACAGTGACCTTGACCTTGGACCTACAGGCATGGGTATTGTACGCGACACACCATCTTGATATGGTGAACATTCATACGAAGTTATTTTAAAATCCAATAAGAAATAACAAAGTTACACAGCGGACACGATTTTTCCAACAAAATTCTATTTTTAGTAACAGTGACCTTGACCTTGGACCTACAGACATGGGTGTTGTACGTGACATACTGCCTTGTCATGGTGAACATTTTGTGCCAAGTTATTTTGAAATCCCTCCATTCATAAGGAAGTTACAGCCCGGACAAGAAAATTATATTTTTAGTAACAGTGACCTTGACCTTGGACCTACAGGCATGGGTATTGTACGCGACACACCATCTTGATATGGTGAACATTCATACCAAGTTATTTTAAAATCCAATAAGAAATAACAAAGTTACAGAGCGGACACGATTTTTCCAACAAAATTCTATTTTTAGTAACAGTGACCTTGACCTTGGACCTACATGCATGGGTGTTGTACGCGACACACCGCCTTGTCATGGTGAACATGTGTGCCAAGTGATTTTGAAATCCCTCCATTCATAAGGAAGTTACAGCCTGGACAAAGAAATTCTATTTTTAGTAACAGTGACCTTGACCTTGGACCTACAGGCATGGGTATTGTACGCGACACACCGTCTTGATATGGTGAACATTCATTCCAAGTTATTTTAAAATCCATTAAGAAATAACAAAGTTACAGAGCGGACAAGATTTTTCCAACAGAATTCTATTTTTAGTAACAGTGACCTTGACCTTGGACCTACAGGCATGGGTGTTGTACGCGACACACCGCCTTGTCATGGTGAACATTTGTGCCAAGTTATTTTCAAATCCCTCTAATCATAAGGAAGTTACAGCCCGGACAAGAAAATGCTATTTTTAGTAACAGTGACCTTGACCTTGGACCTACGGGCATGGGTATTGTACGCGACACACCGTCTTGATATGGTGAACATTCATACCAAGTTATTTTAAAATCCAATAAAAAATAACAAAGTTACAGAGCGGACACGATTTTCGAACATACACACACACTGACACACACACCCACCCACCCACCCACCCACAGCCAGGGTGAACACTATATGCCCTTCCGCCATTATATGGCGGGGGCATAAAAATACCAACTGGAATGAGCTTCAGAATTCGAAATTCACATTTTCCAGTATATATAATTATTACATGTATAAAATACTTACCAGACAGAGATCCAAAAGTGGTTAAGAATAATGGCATTTTTGATTGCCAATTGATGTGTTCCCAGATTTACAATTTTTGAGTCGGCAGACTCAGTGAAAACCAATTTTCGACAATCGTTTTTGCTTTACTATGAACCTAACAATTTGAGGGTTGCATGCAATACTGTCCTAACTCCTTCTTTATTTCAATGTAGTAACGACAGTACTTGCATGCTACCATAGAATGTATGCTTGCTACCCTAGAATATAGTTCTTAGTTTCAAAAAGTAAGTCAATGCTACAAAGCGGTCAATTTTGTAATTCTGTGCAAAACGATAAAATTTATATTAAAAAATATGGAATCAATCAATATTTGAAGAAATTTAACTCGTGGAACGTTCGACAAGATTTTGAGTCATGAACGCGCATGAATACCTGATGGCGGAACGCCATATTGGATTCGACAACGTTCGGTGAAGACGAAAAATCCATCGTAATCAAATGAACAGTGAGTATTTATCGAGTTATTTTCGTGATGCAATGTTTTTATAACACCCAGGTTATATTTGAATGTATATTGACAATAGAAGTTCTCTTTGTAAATAGAATTATTCATATGGAAATGGAGGTGGATTTGGTGGTTTTCGAATGGTAGCCTACGTTACAAAATCATTCTAAAACTTGAAATTTTAGATTCGAAAGACTACACCGCAGTAAACGTGATTTCGGCTCTTTGGGTTTTATTGAACGGTTACGTCATTTAATTAATTAATGCACTCTCCAAAATGAAAGTAGGAGTCGCAAAATCGACCGTAGGGCTAAGCGAAACTTTTTTAATTTAGGGCCCTAATCATTGTGGATATTAATTGTGGAACCTTGTAGAGATGTAAGTAATCAAATTATTTCAATGTATTGCATTGAAAAAAGTTGGATTTTGAACGATTAACGAATTACTTGGTAAAATATCGTCACTCGTGTAAGAATCATATTCCCATTTGAATGCTTTAAGTAAAACATAAAGCATCTGATTCACAATGATTTTTTTATAACATTTTGATCTATTAAAAATTATGTTTAAAGTAATTTAAAATTCATACATGAATTGATTTAACAGATATATTAATAAATGCATTTTATGCATTTGATCATAAGAGCCTGAATTTCCATCAGAAAATATCCAGATCTAACCCATTTCCAAACCGTAACCAGCTACATAGTTGACACAAGATTTTCTGAAGTATAAAATTTCAAAGAAATGAAAATCTAATGTTTTCAATAATTGCGTGTTATATGTAGACCTTATGAAATCCCCTATACGAAGTTTTTCCTACTTTTAGTTTTGTCCTACACTCCATTTCATAAGTCTCACAGGTCATTTAATCAGAACAGATATTCTCAAAATTAATAACCCAGGGAAAACCATAAGAAGAAAAAGAGTAGCACCTCAGGGATTCACCAAGTTTATACAGAAATGGGAACTTCACAATATTTATTTAATAGTATCTCTTAAATGCATTTCAGGTAAATTTTGCATCCCGGAAGAAAGAATGAAGTATTTATTAATTGATTTAATTATTCATAAACAGGTTTAGATGATTTTTGGTTCTGGTCAGACATGTATCAACCATTTGAACCATTTGAAGCGGTATAGAACTGTTTGACGTCATGCAATGAAGTGGACAACAAAAGTGAAGGTAGAAAATAATGTTTGAGTTAAATCCAGAATGCAGGCCCGGACGCAGCCCTGTGGCTGAGGGGCTGCAGCCCCCCAGCCCAGCCGCTTTTTTTTAGTTGGCTTTAAAATCTGCCTGATCAAATGATGTGTATTATAACATTTCACTGGCCAGTTGGCCAGCAATTAATTACCATGGATACATGTAGCTCGGAGGCATATTAACCGCAAGCTACAATTCATGTGCGATTTAAATACAATTTTTCATTGGTTGCTCGCTCAGCCATTGCCCAATAAAAACAGTTGGAACAATAGCGTTCTGAGAGCAGTAAAAGATTGGAAAAGCGTTACAAACACTAGGAGAAATTAGCAGTTTTTGAGGAAATTGATCGCAGAGATTCTTTCATTTTCTTTTGTTTTTCTGCGAATCTACAAAATTAATATGTAAGACTGTTTAACTCAATATCTGTCCACAATTTTAAGAGTGAAATGTATTTTTGACCAGATAATGGGAACATTCTGAAAATGAAAAGTTATCAGAGTACACATCATACATTTGGATTTAGTAAAAAACAAAAGTTGGATAATTTATGTTCATCCTCAGTTCGAGACAACTGTTAATTTATTGCGCACTGAATAAGTACAGATATAGTTTAGGTATACTTAAAATTGCACCATTTTAGCACACCACATAAAAAAATCGAATGCGGGAGGGGATACCCCTCCTACACCCACCCCGTCATCAGCCTCCCCAGGATGTACCAGTCTGGATCCGGGCCTGGAATGACTGTTTAGGAGATGTAATTATTTTAAACAGTATATTTTAGTTTCTTTGTAATGCTTGAGCTGTGATAACGCTGTCAACATTGCAACTGGTAAATTATTTTAACATGTTAATGGGTGGGGTACAAATCCGTTGCGTTGGGAAAATTTAATATTTTTTCCTATCTGAATATTTTCTGATGGAAATTCAGGTTCCTGTAATTTGATAAATAACTCAAATTAGTTTCATAGTGTTAAATTAAGTCTTGTTAATAGTAGAATTGCCTAACAAAGTGACAATAAATTATGAAATGAAAACCAAAGATATACATTTTGTTCACTACGAACATGTGCCAAATTATAAAAATGAATATATT
The DNA here is from genome assembly GCA_038501625.1 of Corbicula japonica. NCBI lineage: Eukaryota > Metazoa > Mollusca > Bivalvia > Venerida > Cyrenidae > Corbicula > Corbicula japonica. The sequence continues at coordinate 5,512,076 of JAZAYU010000015.1, forward strand.
GTCTTCCTTTTGATGTTACACCAGTATTAAGTATTGAAGTGAACCTAGGTTTACACAGTGTTTCACTTCAATAATTTTGATGTAACAAGTATTCATTTATTAACCTTCCATTACAAATTGTTTTTAGGTAAAATAAACCAAAACTACTTAAGACATTAATTTTATGTCTATTTCATTCTATGATTTTTACCCAGACTTGAATTCTGATCAGCAATGTAAAATAAATTACCGGTAGTTATTTGAAAAGGAACCCACTTTGTGAATTTTAGTGATAACCCAATTTGACCAGTTTATAAGAGCAGTCAACACATTTTTGACTTTTTGCAGTCTGATACTTTCTGGTTAATTTTAAAGTGACATGCCTGGATCCATATTTTATTTTTTCAAAAGAAGAAAACACATAATAACTCTGGCAGTTATGAAACAATATGGATACTTAATTCAGTTAATCAACAGTTAATCAATATAACTTTATGAAATTTTCTTGAACGGCTGTAGGAACAGGCATTTTAACTACAAAACAAATTACAGCACTCTTTTTCACAGCAACTAAAGGAAAAACATTTTTCACAGTCCAAAAGATTGTGGGTGACTTTTTGTAGATACACCTCACACCTCAGACTGAATGGATTTCAATGCAGAATAGAAACAATCTGAAGAAAGACCATTCTAGCAAAGTACAAAATGAGAGTAAACTAATTGTTATGATCACTCACTCAAAAAATAAAATAAGTTATTATAAAGAATATTTGTAATTTGAGCAAAGATCAAAATAATTGTTATTATTTCATGGGTGCGTTTGCCTGAAAATCAGGTTTTTGTGTGTCTAAAAATCAGGGTTGGCTTATTGACCGGTCAATTGAGTATTGACCAGGCCGGTGGTCAATACTGGTCAAAAGTGGTCATTACTGGTCAATAGTGGTCATTTCTGGTCAATAGTGGTCATTACTGGTCAATTCAATTTTATTCACAACCAAACTGTCCAAAATGTTCTTATAATCATTTAGAATCCTTTAGGCCCTTACAATAGCCCCTGTAAGGGCCTAAATGGTACTTCATTTATGGTTTATTATTGATAAGCCTTTAATGAATACAAATATTTAATTGGTATGTTCCTATGTTCAATAAGCAAAGGAAATGTATTTTCCGCTGGTTAAGCAAAGCTAATTAGGTGGAAAATATTAATTTCCTTAGATTGGGTAAGATCTTTTGAATGTACCAATCACAAGGTGTTGTTTTCATTGGTTTGAAGCACAAGTTCTCATGTGCATTGTTGGAAAATATATGGTCATTCAGCTTTGGGCATTCAATGCTTACACACACATTTTCTTAAGTATGTGGAAACTTTATGGTATATATAAACAGCTTGACATAATTATAGGCATTAATGATAAGTAACACTGAAATTAATAAATGTAGTATGCTAAAAGTTTCAATTCATATACTGTTTGTTATGTTTTATGTAATTTATGTAGTGGATTCTTTAAAGAACATTCTGTAAGCTTTGCCCGAGTGCTCAGTACAATACATATATTATATGAAACAGTATGACTTGGTTGTTCACTTGCAAAGATGTGTGAGGTCAAAGGAAGTGCAATCACCCCTCAGTCTCTTGACCATCAATTGTCAAACACAAGTGTTAACTGGCAGGTGTATAACACCTACTTCATGGATATTGGATAATCCTTAAATAAACACATAGGCATCTTAATTGACATGTTCCCAAGTCCAATAAACAACAGAAGTGTGACACAACACCCCTCCATCTCCTCACCATCCATTGTCATACACAAGTGTTACTTGGCAAGAGTGTAACACCTACTGGTGGTGCAAATTGCCTTTGCTTTAATTAAAAAAATCAAGTTACTAAATCATTCTTTGCTGAAAGTTGATAAAATACTAACATAAAAAGAATTCTTACTTTGTCTAAAAACTCACCAGAATGAAGCCAAAAGACCCAGTTTGGGGATTTTATGATCTCAGTTACTGAGGGAAATAAGACAATTTCTAAGTGCAAAGCATGTTCAAGTGAAGTTAGTTCTAAAGTTACTTGAGTAGAAATTAAATAAAACTTAAAAGGTTTGTTTTCTTCCTTTCTTTTATGAAAATTTTGAAAAAAAAAGTTCAATTGACCAGTATTGACCACTATTAACCACTTGGGGAGTATTGACCGGGACGGTTTTAACCGGTTAAAACACCGGTTTAAACCAGGGGCGGTCGATTGGTGCCAACCCTGCTAAAAATGATTGATTTTCTTCATTTACCCTAAATAAATTTTCAGGATTTCAGGTTTTTTAGAAATCCTAACTTGCACCCTTGCAATTTTGTGTTTGTTAATTTCAGTGATAAAATCAAATGAAAGAAATGTGCCATCTCTGGTTCAAAAAGCATGAAATTGGAAGAGGAGTGGAAGAAGGATAATGGTATATTAAATTTTATTAATTGACTATTAATAGGGCTCTCACCAGACTTGCAAATCAGGGAGAGTTTTGTCATAATTTACTGCATTATGGAGAAGTTTGCAGTCAACAGCTTTCTTTCCCTATATCGTAAATACAAAATGACTTCTAACAAAGCTCAACAAAGAGAGAAGTCTGGTCACTTTTGATGAGACTAATTCCTTCAAGTCTCTCTCTAGTGAGAGCCCTGTATAAATATACAGTAAAGGCATTGCATACTTTGCCCTTTCCTTTTACATGACTGCAGTGTGGCAAAATATCGAGGCATGTCATCACCTGACTTGAACATGCCATTTTCCTGGCAGACACTACATGGTACACCACATCAATACTTAAGTATTTTATAATGGCCCAGCAATTCTCATATTGGTCCAGAACACCTGTATTGGCCCAGTTTAGTCTTCATATGAATTTGAACATGTTATTGGGCCTCGGGCTGTCATATTTACCCTCGGCCTTCTGCCTCAGGCATAAATGACTACCTTTGACCCAATAACAAGGTCAACTTGAATTCACTTGATTATTAACATTATATATAACAATATTCATCTGTGGGCCACCTTGAACTAACACGATGGGTTGCTTATTTGTTTTTTAAGTTGGGTAATCTCATATAAATGTGTCTCAAACATCCAATGCTGTTTCAACTTTCATGGTTAATAACTTGACCCTTTACTCCATTTACACCATTTTACCACATGGGCAACCAGTGTAAATCCACATCTGATAGAGATAGCACAAATGTAGCTCCAGACCAGCTTGCACATCAGACATTTTGAGGTCTCATCATTCTGTATCTACTCAGTTCATTAGATACATTTAAAGCTCTAATTAACAGGAAGGAGATGATTGTGTCAGGACCTAGATTTACAATAGTTGCTCATGTGTTAAAAGATGTATCCAAGGAATAAAATGAAGTATCAAAATGCAGGTGTTTTTTTTGTAGTAATTAACCCTTTACTATAATATTATACACATTTTCATGCCTTTTCATGATCTGATCTGGATCTGCACAGGTCACATTGTGGTCAGAAATAACCTATTGAAATTTGAATAAAAAAAGCTAACGCCGTAACGGTTTAGATCCTAATCAGGTAGTATGGATGTGTCTGATCTAGATCTACACTGATTTCCCATGCCATAAAGGCATATACATGTAAATGGAGGTAAAGGTTAAATGGGATAAATTGTGTATGAGCCTATAGGAACTGAAGATGGCTTGAAGCTTACACCAGAAATACCTCTTTTTTTGTGATATTTATAAAAATAGATGAATTATGACAACATTGTAATCTAACCTGCAACATCAAATTATGTACAACTTCATAAGCAACAAAAAGTACAGTGAAATTGGTTTTGGTTATTTGTTATGATTAAAATACAACATTTATTTTCAGCCATGTGTATCATCAGTCTTGTGAAAGCTGTGGACTTGAAAATTTAATGTCTGCAGAATTGGTAGAACATAAGGGAGCAGAATATGAATGTTACTGTAGAAAATGAAGACAAGGTTTGCATTTTTTATTTTCATTTATTAAAGCTGCATGAATGTATGATTGAGACACACTAAATCTATCTGTGTATGTTGGTATTTGTATTTTTGTATCTTGTAACAAGAAAACATAAAATTGTGTTTATATGTATGTGTTGACTTGTGAGACCTCAGTTCACAAGAAAATTAATCATCCTATACAAAAATTACTGTGTTGTTTTTGCCCCTTTCTTCCATGAATACATGACATGAGTGACCAGTGTATATCCAGATCAGCAGGCATATCTGTGCAGTCTTAACAGGATCTACACGGTTCATAATAAGCTTCATGAGGCTATTTCTTACAAATATGCAAACAGTGTAGATTCCAATCAGATCCAGGTCAGACATCAAAGTTGTTCTTGCTGATACATGTACTGATGTATTGTTTTTCAGGTGTCCACTAGCTGCTTAATCTAAAGGGTCATTTTTTTGTGTCGCCCTTTCAAAGAAAAGGCAATACATAGGGATCGCTTTGTCTGTCCGTCCATCTGTCTTAAAAACTTAATGTTGGTTATAACTTTGCCATTTCTTAATATTTCTTCATGAAATTTTCAAATTATATTGTTTGTGACAACATGCTTGAGCTGATATTAATTTTCAGGTCAAGGTCACATTTGATGGAGTTAATCCCTTTTTGTACTTTTTTTAACAGAAAAACTTAATGTTGACTTTAACTTTGACTTTTCTTAATATTTCTACATCAAACTTTCAAATTATATTGCTCATGACAACACACTCATCTTGACTCCAAGTTCTTTATGTCAAGATGGGGTTATTCCCTTTTTTGTTCTTGCATTTTTAACTTGATCTAGTTCCCAGGGCGACACAAGTGAACACCCATCTAATGTAACTTTTTGGTGGATTCTGGCAATTAATAACCAAAATTACCCTTAATTTAAAGAAAACAAAGACACTTCAGCTTAAATCATTACAACTTCAATATAAATAGGTTATTTGTTGAAATTAATATTTCAGGATAACAGCTCTACATGGAATGCTGTGAGGAGACCAGTTTGACAATTCTGTCTATGACTGTCTGAGGGAGCATACAGCCTTTAGATTGCCACTAATTCCTGCAATGGAGCATGCTGCTTTTGTAATGGACAAGAATAAAAAAATCACAAATGTCGATACAAATAGTGGATGTGAAATGGAGACAAGTTATATAAAATATAACCAAAACGTTTTAATGTGCACCTCATTGAAAAAACATCAGTTGACAAAAAAGCATCAGTGTAATTGTGTGTTTGAACATTATTTGCTGAATAATAGAACCATTGAAAAAACCATAGTGTCACTTGTAGTATTATTTTAAATCATGTGACCCAATTCTGTTTGTCGATTTCAAGTTTGAATATTCAAAGATTATGACTAGCTTAGCTACTTATTTCTGTCATTGGTGTCACCGTATCTCAACTCAGAATTTTAGGTGCTGTCTAATGATACTGCGCTTGCAAACAACTGCTCACAGGATTCTTCCACACTTACAAAAGTATTCACGCCATTAAGGTAATATTCCATTCGTCATTGCACTCTCATTGATAAAATGAAAAATTAAAAAGTCTCTCTAAATGCAAAATGCAAGGACGAAAGGAGTAATACCTTTAAATAAAGCGTTGTGTTTGAGAACTGACCAGCGTTGTTTCACTGTTGACCATATGACCTATGAAGTATGATATCCTTCACTTAATTGTGATTGGTCAATTTCATTTCATTGTCTACAAGTCCAATCATATTCAAATTATGCCTTTAGACATATTGTCCTACCACCAGGTTCGCTTTCCATGTCACCACGTCTGCAAACTTGATAACAGTATTTGTCTCGACTTGTTAATTGGACATTAATTGTTTTTGGGGTCGAAGATCTCGGAGGACATAAAGTAAATTGTTCCCCGTTCTTGAGGCGAAAGTTTATTTCTGGTCCAACTTAATCAAACCCAAAAATCAATTGCTTTTCAATTGTGTTTTGATGGCCGACTCATCAGTACCTCCAGTCCTTTGATTTTACAATAATCTGATTTCTCTTAACATTGTTATTATTCATTGTAAAAAATGGACCAACAACATTTTTAATGCATGATTTGATTGGCAACCACAATTCATTTGGTAAAGATAATAGATATAAAGAAGCATTTTGTTTCAAATCAGTTACTTTAAGACCTGTAAAGGAGTGTTACATATATATGGATAATCAGACTAAATGACATTGTACATGTTTATGTTTATGTAACTCGGCTCAAATATATACCATATTGTCACAATATTTTTCACACAGCATCTATAGCTTCAAGATCACTGTTGTTAATAACTGAAAATTCATATGGCATTGTCATTCCTGCAGATATTTTCAAATGACTTCGCACAAATATGCCCCAAAATGTAGATGATCTATCACACTGCATATTGAAGTCTCAATGTGGTGTTAATGTGATGTATATAAAAACAGTACTTTTTAGGTCTAGATTATAACGTTATGCATATACATGCATATATATTTTAGAATAGCATCCATGGCACAATTTTGTGCATTTGCAAGTTACATATTCAAGTGTATATATTTTTCAGTCAATGTATAAATGAAGAATTTATCAACATTCAACACTGCGTTTATTAAGGTAATGGAAAACATTTGGGTTGTAAAATTTAAGCAAGAAGCCTTTGTGTTTTACACATTAAAAAACACATATGTTTAGTAAAAGTCAGATTGCCAGTTGTGCAGCTGAATTCAGAGACAATTGATGCAGACTTAAATTCTTTCTCAAAAGCACATATTATTTTTATAACAAAGTGACACCCTGACAAGACTGATTGAATCAATTTACTTTTTGATGACAGCCCAATTTTTAAAGCAAAAATGACAATCAGATGATGTTTTTATATTCCCTATTCCTTTATTTCCATCCCCCCTTACCGAATTTTCGTCAAATACTTTATAATATGATAATATAAATGTCAAATTAGCATGGTGATCAAAAGAGCATTCTTTGTTCAATATAACAGAACATTATCTTAAAATCAACGCTTAAATATGCATGTTTGGTTGTTTGGCAGACACACACCACCTGTGAAATAAATGGCCGCCACATTCCTATAAACATGTCCTTTGCTGTAAGAACCTGTGTGAGGAATTTGTTTTTATTGTTTCAGACTTGTTTTTGTGTTCAAACCATGCAGACAATCAAGGATAAAAAATATTTTGATGCATTTTTATCAGTTTTGCCTTGATTATCTAAATAAAAGCTATTTTTAGCACATATGGTGTGTTTTTTGAAAAGTGATTCTTAGGTAAATGTGTTTTCTAATCATTTTAAGCTCAATTTTAATAAATTTAATGTTTTAAAAATTGCAACTTGAAAATATCATGATTACTCTCTTGTACGGTGCAAAAGTCCATGCATCCTATTATTAATTGTTGTTTATTCAAGGGGGACGGGGTTATAGGAAGGGACGGAAATACAGGAAAGTAGGATATACAGTTGTCCGGTTCCGGTGGGTTTTTCATATTTTGTACATAAACTGTTTTATGCGGTCGATCTAGGGACGATGTTTTTTGCATATAAGTAGGAAAATATCTCCTCTTTAAAATAGAATTTTCGTTTTTTACATTTCATTTAAAAATCGTCTGCAAATTGTTGACTTATCGCTGTTGTCATTTAGCTAGTTCCGACGAGCATTTGTCACTGCCGGTGGAAAATGAGTCATATGTAAAAATCCTAGCTAGGGGCGCCAAAGGGGATTTCTTTTCATTGGTTCAGCAGCAACACCTTGTAATTCATTTTATGAACTTTTTTTTTGTGAAGTAAAATACCAAAAGGTCAACATCTGCATTAAATATCACAATGGATAGCTTAGAATTAATGTACAACACTTGGTAATATAAGGCTACCATCACTTCAAAATCAAACCTCAAATAGATGTTTCCTTGGAAGTTGATGTTGAATATACCAATGTGCATGTAAATGCAGCTCTTGCATGGATTTCAGCATTAAAAGAACTGCCTACAGAGCTACACAATGTTACAAGCGACTCGGGGCGCTTTCTGAAGGTTGCGGAGGATTTTCTAGTTCTGGGGAATTCCGAATATTACTCACGTATTTCCGGTTGGCGCCTGTTGGAGTCGAAAGGTATGTTGACAATTATTTTAATCAAACATGGATTTCTATTTGTAGCGATTTTCAGAAACATCGATAAACATTAAGTTAATGAAATAAAAATTAAAAACATGCCAGGTATGGTAATTTTGCATGAGTGAGTCGTGTTGGAAACACTTTTTTGGGGATATTTTCTGACCAAACATATTCACAAATAATTAAAATTGTTTCCTCCTTATTTTTTATAATAACTAACGTGTTTGCAAGAAGTTCCTCCATTTGGGGCCTCGTCAAAAAAAATTATGAATAAATGTGAGGCCACTTCTTTTTTATTTTCTGGTTTACGAAAATTATTCAAAAAAATGTTCACCGGCAGGTCGAAATAATAATAAAAATAAATTTTAATATCAAACCACATATACATGCAGAGCACTAGACAACTTTTGGTGACAGGTACCCATACCCTCATAAAGGGGAATTTTGCGCCTTTTTAAGACAAAAAGGGGAATTTGAAGTCATATACGTATGTTTGACTTTGAGGTGTCACACTTACTCATAACATTCTGTTCTACCTCTGTTTTTAATAGCTAGTATATTTTTGTGACTAGACTTACAAATAAAACAATTTTAGTTACATGCATTTTCGGGAGTCCCATTCAATTCTTTGTTTTAGATTTTCAAGGGGAATATTTTCCTGAGATAGGGGAAAAAACATACTATTTTGAGAGGGGAATGGGGCCCATATTCGGCCCCAAAAATGGCCAAACAAGTGCCCTGACATGTTAACAAACATTTGATTTCCAGCTGCTTAAACACCGTTTATACATTACAATTTATCAGACTATATCGGTGGGTCTCAGAATCAATAATTTCATGTCGCCGCGAATTTACATGATGTTAACAAGATGTCAACAACCTATTGCAATAGACTCCAGCAAATCGAATACACAAATTGTCAGCTAAAAATATTCTATTGCCCGGAGTACCCGATTGGCCGGTAATCGTATTCATCATGAAATCTGCAAATATTTGTTGACAAGGGTGGTCAGATAGATCGTGTTCTGGATAAATATGCATTATTTTATATGTTTATTTATTGATAAACAGACCCTTCTGTCATGTTCTGCTACAAAATCAAAGTTTCAAATTATATTATGCTACCGCAACATTTACAACGTGAATGTGAAATAAGTATTAAAACACTAACCAATGCGAACATATTCCATAATAAATTGCATCCCCATTTTATCTCAAGTATCATATTTCATTATTATTGCATCATCAACCAATTTAACCCAGCTAAAAATGTGAAATGTCACTACACAGTTTTGTAGATCAAACGATTTCAAAGCAGAGCCGACAAAAAAACACAGTCTTGATACGAGCCGACAATTTCCTTTGAAGTTGCATTTTATTGATGGTTGGTATCAATGTTTACCTCCATACTGACTGTCAAATCAAATTCAGTCTCCGTATGAAATTAACATGGAAGGCGGATCAAAGAAATTAATTACTTTTTGTTTGTTTCTGAATTGTGCGGATTAATTTATGCGATAATTAAAGAGACAATGGAATTTAAACGTGGATAATTGTAAGTACATGTACCAATAACGTCTCGATAACGGATAGTCCTAGGCTGCTGTGTATTTGTAACACATTTTTAATGCCTGATTGAATATGCTGTTTAAAAGAGGTGACAGGTTACAGTTTGTTTACCCGGAGGCTTCACTGTCCCTGTTCATCGCTGTCAAAATATTTAATTGGATTTATCAGCTGACAATAGACAAATAATAAGGGTGTCATAGGCTTTGATACGGACGATAAACGGTACATCCGGTGTCATTTCCTGTAAACAGGCGATGAAAATATTCGATTTCAATCAGTTTTGGCCAAAAAGAATTGCAAATTTTCTATTCGATTTGGCGATATATTTTCTTATCCGATACCCGTATGGCCGATAAAATTTACATTGCTTATATAGGAAATGGTTTTGTGTTCGAAAATCGTACCCCATTTGCCGATATATTCTTATAGCCGATACCCGATTTCGTGGGGTCTACTGTACCAACCATAACATTTTCGAAAGTGATGTTTCTCGAGAGTAGACCTCCAACGTCTTCTCCTTCGACACTTCTGACGAATTTTTTTGTACACGTTCCACCAGGCTCCGATTTTGTCAAAGACAACTGAAAACAAGAGGTGTTTGTCAAACACAAATGCCCCCCCCCCCCCCTGACGTGCAAGTGATATCTATTAGCATTGAATTTAAATTTTTGGAAATTTAGAGACTTTTGTAAGCTTTAGCAATGAAGGGTACCAGTCATGAAAGCAATTTACAAGACGGTGGAACTCCTATATATCAATAACCAGGTCATCCAATGAGAGGATTACATTTACCTCGACAAACATAAGCGCGTTTAGATTAACCTAGTCTAACACAAAGGATTTTATTGTAATTTAAATCAAATATTCGCTATTGGCGGAGATATAGTAGCTCTAGTGTTATGTCAATTCCGGTAATGTGCAGGCTTTAGTGACCATCCATACGAAACCAAAGCATTTAATAAACACAAGTGAGTGATAATCAGTGCCTATTTATGACACGGCATATATTGAAATAGTTTAAAATTAATGTTATGGATCATTAATATATATCTTTACTTGAAATTGTCATGGGGAAAAATAATCACAACTTTACACTGAGAAGTATTTTATTTTATTATACAAATAAACATAAAAACGTTGTCTAGTTATTGATCGAACAAGGTTTTTTGTTGTCAAGGCCACCGTGACCTTGACCTTTGACCTACTGACCCCAAAACCAATAGGGGTCTTCTACTGGTCACGACCAACTTCCACACCAAATATGAGGTCTGTATCACAAAGCGTTGTCTAGTAATTGATCGGACAACGTTTTTGTATGCAAAGGCCACTGTGACCTTGACCTTTGACCTACTGATCCTAAAATCAATCGGGTTCTTCTATTGGTCATGACCAACCTCCACACCAAATATGAGGACTGTATCACAAAGCGTTGTCTAGTTATTGATCGGACAAGGTTTTTGTGGTCAAGGCCACTGTGACCTTGACCTTTGACCTACTGACCCCAAAATCAATAGGGGTCTTCTACTGGTCATGACCAACCTCCACACCAAATATGAGGACTGTATCACAAAGCGTTGTCTAGTTATTGATCGGACAAGGTTTTTGTGGTCAAGGCCACTGTGACCTTGACCTTTGACCTACTGACCCCAAAATCAATAGGGGTCTTCTACTGGTCATGACTAACCTCCACACCAAATATGAGGACTGTATCACAAAGCGTTGTCTAGTTATTGATCGGACAAGGTTTTTGTGGTCAAGGCCACTGTGACCTTGACCTTTGACCTACTGACCCCAAAATCAATAGGGGTCTTCTACTGGTCATGACCAACCTCCACACCAAATATAAGGACTGTATCACAAAGCGTTGTCTAGTTATTGATCGGACAAGATGTGGTCTACGGACCGACCGACCGACATACCGACCGACCGACATGTGCAAAGCAATATACCCCCGCTTCTTCGAAGGGGGGCATAATAATTTCCACTCCCTGTCGCAGCCATGCTGGATTCTCGCCCCGATTCGTCAACATACGAACCAGCCAATGAGATTCGTTAGATTCACATTCGCTGATGTCTGTGACGACGGAAATTGCCGATGTCGTTTATGGCGCGAAATTCGGTCTCAATTTTATTTTTCGTACTCGCACTTTCTCGACCATCGGCAAAAATAAAAACGGCAAAATCGATTTTTATTTTTTTTTTCAATTTTAATAAAAATACGGTCGCCGGTCTCGTAAACCAGAAAATTAAAAAGAAGTGGCCTGAATGTCAGAACAGGAATCTAGAACTACCGGGATTAGTCACCCCTGAATTTATCGATTATGTGCGCCCCCTTCCATCCGCCATTTTGTTTTTCATGGAACCCAGTGGAAAAAATGGTGGTTAAAAATCTGTCGGAATCTTCGTTGCTAGTTAAAAATTAGCCATAAAATGTTGTTTAATATATAAGGTAGGTGTCACTTTATCTTATTTTTACTGAGTTTCCCATCATTATGCGTACTTAATGGTTATTTTAATATTTATTTGTCACACCTTTTTTGTTAATTTGTTCATCAACGAGCCGAGTCATGCCAATGAATGCAGGAACCTAACAACAAATAGAGGTAATAGCGCTCAAATGAACAAACAATCTTGTCAGACACAGTCTGTTGATGCGGTCCATCCATCATAATATTAAATTCAGTTTCGAATCCTTGACCGCAAATTCCAGTTCACAAATTCGCCTTAAATTTGCAAATGGCGCCGAGCGTACAATTAATGGTCGTTGTATGTTCGGCTTCTCCTCAAAAGCAAACTGTGCATTTGCATTGAGGGTGTTCGAATTCAATAAAGTGATTCTCCCTGAAGAGGTACATACTAATTTCACATGTGTTAGACATCAATTAACGGTAGATTACTGAATTGAAATAAGGCATCTTTAGGTCATTATTGCAATGGCGCCATGCGTACAATTAATGGTCGTTGTATGTTCGGCTTCTCCTCAAAAGTAAACTGTGCATTTGCATTGTGAGTGGTCGAATTCAATAAAGTGATTCTCGATGACGAGGTACATACTAATTTCACATGTGTTGGACATCAATTAACGCTAGATAACTGAACTGAAATAATGTAATTTAGGTCATTATGGCAATGGCGTCGAAACATGGATAAGGCCAGAAATCTACATGTATAAAATGAATCTTGACAATCTGTTTATTATTTTCAGATCTGGGAACAAAATGCCACGTTAGAAAAGTTACCGGTTGTCATCGTCTGGATCTACATTAATCATTTTTGATTATGAATTGATGTTTTGGTCAAGAGATTGTTTTACATTTGTTAAATATATTAGTTATTTCCATTTGATGAAAATTGTATGTCATTTTCTTGGCTGAAAATAAATATATTAAATTGTCAAGAAAGGATGTTGTTTAATTTATTAGAAGGATTTTCAAAGACCTGTTGATAAAACCAGAACAGTTATCAAAGGTTAATTCAAAGACCTGTTGAAAGTTAACAACAACAAAAAGCAGATATAAAATGATCGGGCGAAATCACCGCAAGGGCGCGATGTCTGTATTTCACTCGATATATTTCCTCCTGCCTTTATTTTGTTAAAAATATATATGAGGAGCTAGTACAAACAGTTTTTGTTTTTCGTTTAAAAAAAACCAAGAAAATCGGTTAAAAACTGTTTAAGTTACGAATTAAAATGTAAGACACGGGTATGTGAAAAATATTCTCTGCGAAATTTCAAATCCGAAAAAAAACAGGAGATTGTCCGTGTTTAACTCGAAACTTTTCGTATTTAATGTCGGTTTTCCAAATAAATGTTTGTATCACTAAAAAGAAGAAACAGTTCTTGATTATTTAATGAAAATTTGAAGAAAATCGAGAAATGATTGTTGACGCTATCAATTAAATTGTACAACTGGGGTACTTCGATTTCTTACTATCTGCGCTTTGCGCTCGGTTAACTTGACTAGCGCTATTGAACAGGTAAACCGTCGTAAGAAAATCAATAGCACGACATACATATTTCAATATTTTATTGACTATCGCTATCGTTTCTAATCCCGTTAGTTCAACATTCCTGGTCAGAATGATCCACCGGAACTGGTCAAAGGGGGTCACCCTCCTTGCACAGAAAATTTTGTACACATAAACATTTTTATTCAGCCAATATTTGGATTAATACCATCTGTAATGATTTCACATTAAAAATTTATTCAGCTTTTGCAACATAATTGACGTTTGGAATGTTGGTCTCTCGACTATTTATAGCACGCTGTTTTCCAACACGACTCACTCATGCAAAATTACCATACCTGGCACGTTTTGAATTTCTATTTCATAAACTTAATGTTTATCAATGTTTCTGAAAATCACTTCAAATGTAACTTAATGTTTGACTAAAATAATTGTCAAGATAAATTTCGCCGCCAACAGGCGCCAACCGGAAATAAGTAAGTAATATTCGGAATCCTCCGGAACCGGTCAAACAACAGTATCTTGCATGAGTAGGGGGTTAGGCCAAAAAAAAAATTAGGTCCGTTTCCGGTCTCCTTGAAAAAAAAAGAGGGTAGGTAGGTAGGATTTTCTTTCTTTTTTCTTTTTTTTTTGGAGAAGTTGGTGTGCGATGCAAGGAAGGCAACTGATCATTATTTGCATATATACTGCAGTATTCAATACAAGAACGCATAAAAAGCAGCTTTTTACACATGTAAGTTCTTCAGCTGGAGTGCCAATTTATCAATTAATCCTTATTTCTATGTTGTGGTAATGTACACTTGTTCACATGTATGCATGCTTGTCCGATTTATATAAAGGAAAAATTAAAAAAGTATAATGGGGGTCTGGGTCCCAGAGTTGGGGTAAGTGGGGGGTTCAGCCGACAGCGATTGTAGCCTTTTTCAAACACAAAATTTACATCTGGAGGCATGACTTCATCATTTATTGTTACAAAAATTGATCAACTATTCCTCTTAAATTATTGTAATTTCTCCATTACACAAAATTTCTAGAACTTCTTGCATATATGAAATTGTACATAATAGTTGTTCTGCTATGTTTTGATAATAAACATCTCCAATACAAATTTTATTCTGATTCATAAATTTTGCGTGTTTCCAAAGGATATCAGTGTACATACGGCATATTACGATATAGACCTACTTTCATTTTGAATTTTGTGCATTCCGAGATTCACCGTGGCATAAAAAGTTACGAAAATGAACGTATCCGTCTACCATATTTTAAGGTACTGTTGTCATTTTCAATACAAGGCCATTTCAGTTGCATGATATATTAGTTTTACGTACTATATACTACGCTTTCTCTGCGTAAAAAAAGAGAATTTTCACACTCCATTGATACGCATATAGCTTCACGACCTTCATCCGCGCACATCTGTGTCACATGTTATTTTTCTGCCGGGAGGGATTAGACAAATGACGTCACAATAAAAATCGTCCCAGGTAATGCCATAGCCACGTGCGTGTTAGCCAATTAAAAATAGCGACTGGGGATTTCACCGGATGTAAACAAATATTCTTTAACAGAGCTCCGAAATCGATATTGAGCAAAATAATGCAGAAATCGTATCTAACGTAGGTGAAAAGTGAACACCAAGAGACCAACTCGATAAAATTTATATATTACAGGGATTAAGCTTGGAGCAAATTTTAGGGAGAAGTGACTTCTCCCTCCTGGAAATTTAGGGAGAAGTTTTCAGAAACAGGGAGAAGTGACCAACGCGGTCGGTCGGGTTTTACCAAATAGCTCTTATTTTTTCTTATAAATACACCCATACATGTATATTATAAAACAACAGTACTGATTATTTAATCTATTTTATTCTACAAAAAATGACAATAATAAATATGGCAAGGTATTCCAGTGGCAGAAAATGTAAATTTGCCTTGGCACTTTGGACAGCAACCCCACTTTTTTCCACTGAAACATGTCTAGCAGTCTGCATCTGTTGCTGGAACTTGCATCATCAACAGAGGTCTTGTGTTCTACAATATAAAAAAAATACCAGTTGTAAATATATTGGAGGCCTGACTATCAGACACAAATCACTTATTTATCATTTATTTTATTTTAGCATCATAATTCACAAATGGAAATTCAGTCTGTCAATTTTCCTGAAATTATTTTGGTGTTTTAGGGGAATTATAAGGTTTTTATAATTAAAATTACTCCTGTGTGATTATTTTGTCATATTTTCTCGTAAAAATCAATTCTCACCTTTCTGTAATTATTTTACTAGCTGACATCATCTGGAGACGTCTTCCTTCAATCAGGTATCGAGTCAGCGAACAAATCACACAAAAGGTCCATTACATTATTAATTTCTCCCAGTCTGATCATAGACAGTCATCTTAATCCAATTGTCACCTCATACAGGTTCTCTAAGTCCCATAAAACTCGCAATTCACTGTCAAATTAACAAGCTGTCATTTTCAACATGCGGGTAACTTACATCATTATCGCTTAGGTCATTTACAATAAGAAAATGCTGCAGACTAACGAGCGATTTTATTGGTTTATTCTGTATACACCAGGGAATAAAAATCTCATTTGGTGAAGACTGATTAGGTAATCAGGTCGAATTTGTTTACGACATGTGTTTGTCAATGTTTATAATTGAGCAAGTGAGCATTTGGGGGATTATTGGCAGGTGTTTGATTGTTCCCTCAGGCAAATTCAACAGGAAATCGAGGGCGAAGTGAACTTCGCTTTTCTATGCAAATAAAGCGAAGTCAGGCTGGTCTGGGCGCCTTCTTCGCCCGAATCGCCTTGATTCGTGGTCCCTGTATTAATTTTTGTATTAGTGGGAAACGTAGCTGGCGAGATGTTTATTTACCATCTTTCGGCCCATTCATACACCATTTCTACACCCCTGATTTACTTGAACCAATAAAAAGTTTAGGGTCGGGACCGAAATTAGAGGGTCGGTCGGGCGACCGGAAACAGACCTATTTTTTCTTTGGCCTTAGTAGAAAGACCGAAAAATGCCAAAAAGCAAAAATCGCCGGAAAACTATAAAAAAATACTCACAACACTATAGCATATCATGAAAATGTAATATTTGTAAATAAATATAAGGTGATATAAGAATTTATACTATTTTGGTAGACAGAGAATACAAAATAACTTGTTCCGGCTCCAATATAGTGCGGAAAACGCTTACCACTTTTTTGTTATTTCGTATTTCAACTATAAATAAAATGAAACGTTGAACAATAGTTTATGTTATAAAATTTAAAAGTTATGCATAAATATAAGGTTATAAAAATGAATATTGGGATTATTCTTTATCAGTAGACAAAGAATGCAAAATAAATTTGTTCTGGGTTTAATATAGTGCAGGAAAACGCTTAGACTTCGCATTACTTATTTCAACTATAATTAAAACAAAAATGTAAAAATACTTATAACTAGACTGTGTCCACAGGACACTGATGCCCCCACTGCTGCAATAACATTTGTTACAAAATTTTGTACCAGGTATTAGCAACATGTGGTGATCATGATTAGTAAATGAGGAGTAAGTGCCACAAAATTTAATAACTAACATAAACAAAAGGCCATAACTGTGGTGAAAATTGTTGCAAGACAATGTCCTTTACAACAATCTTCACATCATGTCTAATCATCTGTGCAAGTTTGAAAGAAATCAGCCAATTAGAAAATGTGAAGTTGATGCCATAAAAATTTTGTAAGTGAAATAAACAAACATAACTGTGGTAAAAATGGCAGCAGAAAAAAATCTTTTTTTTATGATCATCTACCCAGCCATCTTGATCATGTGTGCAAGTTAGAAAGAAATCTGTCCAAAAGTAAATGAGGAGTTGATGCCACAAGATATTATTACTGAAAAAAACAAAGGGCCATAACTCTGGTAAAAATAGTCGCAGGAAAAAATCCTTTCTTCACGATCATCTACACATCCTGCTTCATCATCTGTGCATGTTTGCAAGGAATCTGCCCTGTAGTTTAGGAGGCGTTGATGCCACAAGATTTAATTGCTGAAATTAACAAAGGGCCATAACTCTGGTAAAAATGGTCGCAGGAAAAAATCCTTTCTTTACGATCATCTACACATCCTGCTTCATCATCTGTGCAAGTTCGCAAGAAATCTGCCTTATAGTTTTGGAGGAGTTGATGCCACAAGATTTAATTCCTGAAATTAACAAAGGGCCATAACTCTGGTAAAAATGGTCGCAGGAAAAAATCCTTTCTTTACGATCATCTACACATCCTGCTTCATCATCTGTGCAAGTTCGAAAGAAATCTGCCTTATAGTTTTGGAGGAGTTGACGCCACAAGATTTAATTAATGAATATAACAAAGGGCCATAACTCTGGTAAAAATGGTCGCAGGAAGAAATCCTTTCTTCACGATTATCTACACATCCTGCTTCATCATCTGTGCAAGTTTGCAAGAAATCTGCCTTGTAGTTTTGGAGGAGTTGATGCCACAAGATTTAATTACTGAAATTAACAAAGGGCCATAACTCTGGTAAAAATGGTCGCAGGAAAAAATCCTTTCTTCACGATCATCTACACATCCTGCTTCATCATCTGTGCAAGTTCGCAAGAAATCTGCCTTATAGTTTTGGAGGAGTTGACGCCACAAGATTTAATTAATGAATATAACAAAGGGCCATAACTCTGGTAAAAATGGTCGCAGGAAGAAATCCTTTCTTCACGATTATCTACACATCCTGCTTGATCATCTGTGCAAGTTTGAAAGAAATCCGCCTTATAGTTTAGGAGGAGTTGATGCCACAAGATTTGGGGACGTACGGACGTACGGACGGACGAGTGCAACTCTATATGCCTCCCACTTTGTGGGGGCATAAAAAGCAGTTAAAATGCTCTAAATGTAATAGTTGTGAATAAATATAAGGTCCCGTCATATAAGGATTTATACAATTTCAGAAGACAGAGATGCAAAATAACTTGTTCCAGCTCCAATACTTAGTGCCGGAAAACGCTGTTCACTTATTTCCTATTTCAGCTATAAATAAAATAAAACTTTTAAAATAGTTACAAAACAGCTCTAAATATAAAAATTGTAAATAAATATAAGGTTATAAAAAATTGAAACTAGATGTTTTTTGTGAAAAACGCATGTCTCCCCCCTGCGCACCCCCCCCCCCGCCCCCCCTGCGCCCAGACCCCTGTGACCTTGACGTTTGGCCTACTGATCCCATAATCAATAGGGTTCTTCTACTCAATAAGGGCTATTACCCTATTTAGTTTGAATGCTCTGGGTCAAGCGGTACTCCAGTAATTGACCGGATACGGTTTTTACTCTTCGGGGCCCCTGTGACCTTGACCTTTGACCTACTTACCCCAAAATCAATAGGAGTCCTCTACTCAATAAGGACATCAATTGTATGAAGTTTGAATGGTCTGGGTAAAATTTAACTCCTATTATTGAGTGGAAACGGTTTTCACTATTCAGGCCCCTGTGACCTTGACCTTTGACCTACTGACCCCAAAATCAATAGGGTTCTTCTAATCAAAAAGGGCTATCACCCTATGAATTTTGAAGGCTGTGGGTCAAACAGTACTCCAGTTATTGAGCGGAAACGGTTTTCACACTTCAGGCCCCTGTGACCTTGACCTTTGACCTACTGACCCCGAAATCAATAGGGTTCTTCTACTCTATAATGGCTATCAACCTATGAAGTTTGAAGTCCCTGGGTGAAAGGGTACTCAAGTTATGGAGCAGAAACGGTTTTCACTCTTCGGGCCCCTGTGACCCCTGACCTTTGACCTACTGACATCAAAATCAATAGGGTTCTTTTACTCAATAAGGGCTGTCATCCTATGAAGTTTGAAGGCTTTGGGTCAAAGGGTACTCGAATTATTGAGCGGAAACGGTTTTCACGCTTCGGGCCCCTGTGACCTTGACCTTTGACCTACTGACCCCAAAATCAGTAGGGTTCTTCTACTCAATAAGGGCTATCACCCTATGAAGTTTGAAGGCTCTGGGTCAAAGGGTACTGAAATTATTGAGCGGAAACGGTTTTCACTCTTCGGGTCACTGTGACCATGACCTTTGACCTACTGACCCCAAAATCAATAGGGTTCTTCTACTCAATAAGGGCTCTCATCCTATGAAGGTTGAAGGCTCTGGGTCAAAAGGTACTTGAGTTATTGAGCGGAAACGGTTTTCACTCTTCGGGTCACTGTGACCTTGACCTTTGACCTACTGACCCCAAAATCAATAGGGTTCTTCTACTCAATAAGGGCTATCACCCTATGAAGTTTGAAGGCTCTGGGTCAAAGGGTACTCGAGTTATTGAGTGGAAACAGTTTCCACTCTTCAGGTCACTGTGACCTTGACCTTTGACCTACTGACCCCAAAATCAATAGGGTTCTTCTACTCAATAAGGGCTATCACCCTATGAAGTTTGGAGGCTCTGGGTCAAAGGGTACTTGAGTTATTGAGCGGAAACGGTTTTCACTCTTCGGGTCACTGTGACCTTGACCTTTGACCTACTGACCCCAAAATCAGTAGGGTTCTTCTACTCAATAAGGGCTATCATCCTATGAAGTTTGAAGGCTCTGGGTCAAAGGGTACTCGAGTTATTGAGCGGAAAAGGTTTTCATTCTTCGGGTCACTGTGACCTTAACCTTTGACCTACTAACCCCTAAATCAATAGGGTTCTTCTACTCAATAAGGGCTATCACCCTATGAAGTTTGGAGGCTCTGGGTCAAAGGGTACTCGAGTTATTGAGCGGAAACGGTTTTCACTCTTTAGGTCACTGTGACCTTGACCTTTGACCTACTGACCCCAAAATCAATAGGGTTCTTCTACTCAATAAGGGCTATCACCCTATGAAGTTTGAAGGCTCTGGGTCAAAGGGTACTCGAGTTATTGAGCGGAAACGGTTTTCACGCTTCGGGCCCCTGTCATCCTATGAAGGTTGAAGGCTCTGGGTCAAAAGGTACTTGAGTTATTGAGCGGAAACGGTTTTCACTCTTCGGGTCATTGTGACCTTGACCTTTGACCTACTGACCCCAAAATCAATAGGGTTCTTCTACTCAATAAGGGCTATCACCCTATGACGTTTGAAGGCTCTGGGTCAAAGGGTACTCGAGTTATCGAGCGGAAACGAAGTGTGACAGATGGACAAACGGACAGGGCAAAAACATTATGTCTCCCCCGGAGGGGGGGAGACGCTTACTTCTTTTTACTTATTTCAACTATAAATAAAACAAAACAGCTCATGCTCTAAATGTAATAGTTTTGAATAATTATAAGGTCATTTAAAGATTTATAATATTTTAATAGACAAAGAATTTTAAAATAACTTGTTCCGTCTCCAATATTAGCCGGAAAACGCTTACCACTTACATCTCATTTCACATATATATATAGTTACGGGAAAAGAAGCGCATAGTGTACCCGTACTATCGTCACAGGGTATGAGATTTTGCAGCAGTAATCTGTTAATTATTATAACAGAAATCAGAATGTTCTGCTAATTGGAAATATATGTCACAGCGCGTGTATATTTTGAATCAAACAAGTGCATTTGTAATAATCAGGGGTATCAAAAATGTGTATACACTTAACCGATGTTCAAACTACACCGATCATAAAATTTTCATATCTCCGCATAGAGTACATACAAATTTGAAACGTAAGATGAATATTTTTTACTTCTTTTTTATGCAATTGCCATTAACATCGAGCGGAAACGAAGTGTGACAGATGGACAGACGGACAGGGCAAAAACATTATGTCTCCCCCGGAGGGGGGGAGACGCTTACTTCTTTTTACTTATTTTAACTATAAATAAAACAAAACAGCTCATGCTCTAAATGTAATAGTTTTGAATAATTATAAGGTCATTTAAAGATTTATAATATTTTAATAGACAAAGAATTTTAAAATAACTTGTTCCGTCTCCAATATTAGCCGGAAAACGCTTACCACTTACATCTCATTTCACATATATATATAGTTACGGGAAAAGAAGCGCATAGTGTACCCGTACTATCGTCACAGGGTATGAGATTTTGCAACAGTAATCTGTTAATTATTATAACAGAAATCAGAATGTTCTGCTTATTGGAAATATATGTCACAGCGCGTGTATATTTTGAATCAAACAAGTGCATTTGTAATAATCAGGGGTATCAAAAATGTGTATACACTTAACCGATGTTCAAACTACACCGATCATAAAATTTTCATATCTCCTCATAGAGTACATACAAATTTGAAACGTAAGATGAATATTTTTTACTTCTTTTTTATGCAATTGCCATTAACATATATTCGTGCGTTAATAAAACCAATGCATTTAATTGAGGTGAGGGTAAAAACCTGTAACAAAATCGACAGAAGCGAAGAAGATATACGGAACCAGCAAAAACTGCTTAAATATTCTGTGTAACTACTAAGCAAACTCATTATTGAACAGAATTTTAAATCATTGTTCAAATATAAAGAAGAATCCATATTAAAATACGGGGACGTGGATTTTCGTTAACAGAGTATAAATCCGCAACCGACGATTTTGTGGCTTTTGTTTTTATCCTTACCATGAATAAATGTCGATGGTTTCCAAACGCATGAATGGAATTTAATGATTAATTTATTAAAAGAAGTGAACATGATGTACATGTATCAAGTTTCAAGTTTAAAGACTACATGGAAAATTAAGATGAAACGCTGAGAATTTATAGTAAGATATTATCGGTGTATTTAAGACATTTGTTTACTGTATAAATTATATCATGTTTATATGCCTATTAGATTTCAATTAATATTATCGAATTATGTTTTTATATATTTAAGACACAATAACCACTTTTTACCAATATCTGCCAAATCTCCAGATATTTCCTGTTTATAAAGAGATAACGAGAACAGATACAGTGACACGCATCCTCCGAACGTAAGTGAGAAAAAAATGCATATTAATAAACAACGATAATAATTTTACTTCGAATAATGAAATAAAAGAGAAACTCAGATGAAACAAGCAGTGAACATTAACTTCAACATAAACAGGTTCAAGATATAAAACAAATTTTAAGTTATGATGAGAGCTGACCACGTCAGAGAACTCCGGCAATGCCGCTTTTAACGTATTCAGTAATGCTAAAACTTTACAAAAACAAACTACTTTCTGACAATATGAAGACTTGTATGACTGTGTGAAAAATTCTGAAAGCAATTGGTATATTTTATTTTATGTTTTGACAACATCATGTTGTTTGCCGGAGTCCTTGTGTCACGGGTCACGTTCGCGCTGAACAGGCATATTGTACAGGCGTAGCAGTTCTATTACCCAATTCTTAAACTTTGTTTCTGGTTTTTATTCTCTAATTGATCAATTTCGAACGAATTGTTTAAGATATTAGAAAATCTATGTTCCTTACGCATTTCCTAACAAGTTGTATTTCAAACTTTAAAGCAGATTCAACAAAAAACCCTGCAATTTACAATTAACAGCTATATACGTACACAATCAGACCTATAAAAGCCACTAATATTAATAAAGTATAAAGGACTTAAATGAATATGTCATATGGAACATCAATCGCGACCTTCTATTATTATACTGTGAATCTTCACTGATATGGAATAAAAATTAAATGACCAGCGCATCTATACAGAGGATGTTTTTAATTTGTCTAAAACAGGGGTGCAAGAGGATGTTTTTAATTTGTCTAAAACAGGGGTGCAAGACTATTCTACCTTTTCGACAAGGACACTAGAAAACTTATTGGTGTTCTGGTTGGCTAATTGCTTAATCCGTTAACCACGCCTACTTAAACTGGGCGTGTCTAAACTATTATGCGCAGCGTACTGTACTACCGAGATGAAACCGTAAAAAAACAAGACTCAATTTCGATTAAATTGCTATCAAAACAACCTAACTTGAAAATTACGTACATGCTGTACTACACTTAATAACAAAAAAATAAATCTGACACTGTTCACCTTTTTTTTCTGGAAGCTTTAATAAGCCATGCGATTTCTTGTTGGGAAAAATAAATTGAATATGTTTTGAACTTTTCTGTGCATTTCGTCATTTCACTTAATGAAACAAGGGTTTAAGTCGTTATTTTCATGGACAGGCGTGAATATATAGATTTTATATATAATTCTTTTCAATTGTTCAGTTTATTAAGTGTCAGGTTTCTTTTTATAAGGAGTATATTTAGCTATGGTTGCGAAATCTAAGGTTTCAGAATTGAGATTAGATCAAAGATATTGTCACTATAGAGATTAAATGATCTAATGTCAATTTTGATACTAAATGTTTAGGCATTAAGAATGGCAGTTCATGAAAAATCACCGAAAACAAAATGCACACTTTCTTTTGGAATAGAGTATAACACGAATTCAAACCTGAAACAACATATGAGGTTTTACGATCAAAATTAGAAATTACAAAAACAACAAATCAATGACCATTTTGTGCTCGTGTTTTCTTCCGCACGAAAGTAAACGTTTTCTGTGCAGTTTTTTCTTTGACAATTTCGGAACATAGAAAATACGAGATGTTTTTACATTCATATAAATTTAATTATAAAGGCACCTTCTCTGCTTCATCAAATGAAGATAATTTATACAAACATTAATCAATTTATTAAACATCATTATAAAAAAGATAATATTTATCAAGGTAAATCAAATGAAGAAAAGCAAACAATGAAAATTTATACAGCGGGGACTTTTAGAGCGAGAATCAAGCTAGGTACTATATATCAGAATTCAGATATTATAAAACATATTTAAATAATCATAAATAAAACTATTTTATAAACAAAAAAAGGGAGTTTTTTTGGCATATATATTCATCATACTGCCACTATCATTGGGTGTTTTCGGAAGATGGAAACTTATCACAAATAAATTAGTTTCTTCTAGGGATTAAACAATGATCGATTATAATCGAAAATTGATTGTTTTCAGGATCGATTTTCGATTATCGATTACGAAATTTAATAACCGATCATAGGTTTGCTGTTATTTAAGCAGCTCACAAGGGAGATCACTGTATCAGAACAAAAACAGTGTTTGATATATGACATAAATTAGTGTTATTTTGGTTTTAAATAAGCTTTGGAATTTGTACCCTTACTAAGTATTTCAAGAAAGACTCCTGTACCTGCAGCCTATACCCTATGCTCATATCAGATACTGTTACAAATTACGATACATGCAGTCTGTGGGCTAGAAGTGTGGCTCATGTAAATGCTAATTCATACTAGAAAATACACCGAATCGGATATCCTTTTATGATAATACAGTAGTTCTATACAGAGCCCTCATTTCACGATGGTAGGGACCGAATTTTAACCGCATTCCCGTCCCCAATTAATTTTTTCCTATTTTTTAAACAAATTCCCCTCTAAAGCATTTCTTGTGTGTTTTGCATGCCTTAAGCAGAAGATTCTTAACAATTTCATTTTGAAATTTGCTGTTTTGCAAAATGGAAAAAAATGCATTATAATAACAAATTATGAGAATTTTTGTAGCTAGAATATTAATAAAGAATTCCTATAAATAAAATTCTTCTTTATTAAAGCATGTAAATTGTTATTGTAAATGCTTCGATTATATCATCGATGATTGATCAAAAAGGGTTGTTTGATTATTTCCGATGATCGATTACGATTTTGGTCCGTTTATGAAACCCTAGTTTCTTCACATTCAATATTATTATTATATCTGTGATACTGTGCAACTATTGAATGTTTTTCGGCCGATGTCTTTGACACTTATTGAATGTTTTTTGACAGACATATTCCGCAAAATCATTTTACAGGTATAAAATGTAAACAATGTATCAGTATAATATATATTTTTTATAACTAAATTATTTATATAAGTATTTGGAGGTTTTCGGCATTTAGATACGAAACTTCAGAGCGTTTTCCGGCAGATGCATTCGATACCACCCCAATCATAGAACGTTTTTCGGCAAGAATGAATCCAAAGGAAACATATAACAGCTACAACATATAAACATTTATCATTATAATATATAAACTTTTATAACTGTAATATTCATTCCGATGTCTTTGATACTGCCCCAATCACTGAACGTTTTTTCGGCCGATGTCTTTGATACTGCTCAACTAGTGAACGTTTTTCGGCCGATGTCTTTTACGTATACTGCCCTAATCATGGAATGTTTTTTCGGAATAAATACGAATCATTTAACAGCTACAACATGGAAACAATTTAACAGTATTATAAATACATTTATAACTGCAATATTTATATTTGTATTCTGAGTTATTTGGCATTTAGATACGAGCGTTTTCTGGCAGATGCGTCCGATACTACCCCAATTATAGATCGTTTTCCAGCATAAAGCCTATATGAATGAATGCATACGAAACATATAACAGCTATAAAATGTAAACAATTTATCAGTATAATATATAAACTTTTAAAACTGCAATATTTATATTTATATATGTTTTTGAGTTAGATACGAAATTGTAGAGCGTTTTCCGGCACTCATCCCCATCTGCACCAGTGACATCAGGAGTCCCACAGGGCACAGTTCTAGGCCCCCTGCTCTTTCTCCTGTACATCAAGTATCATCAACATCGAGACTCTTCGCAGACGACAGTCTCTTGTACAGGAAGATCAAGACCCCGGAGGACTCAATTAAACTGCAGGATGACCTAAACCACCTACACAAGTGGGAAAAAGACTGGCAGATGTCCTTCAATCCATCTAAATGTGAAGTTATAAGCAGGAAGAGGAACCCAGTCAATGCTACTTACAGCATCCATGGCCACAACCTTGCCATTGTCAAAGGTGGAAAGTACCTTGGAGTGACCATCTCAGACAACATGAGTTGGAATGCCCACATTGATGCCACAACCAAGAAAGCCAACAACAGCCTATCATTCTTAAGGAGAAACCTCACCAGATGCCCACAAGATATTAAAGCACAGTGCTACACAAGCCTGGTGAGACCAATCCTAGAATATGCATCGGCTGCTTGGGACCCTTACACTACCAAGAACATCCAACAGCTGGAAGCGGTACAGAGACGCGCTGCTAGGTTTGTCACAGGAGACTACAAGACAACTAGCAGCACCAGCAACATGATAAAGGAGCTTGGTTGGGAACCACTACAACAAAGGAGGAAATACACCAGAACAGTGATGATGTACCGCATCATATACGGACTTGTAGATATTACTGCCACTACTTATCTACACCCATCACCGCTGTCAACAAGAGGACACACTCTTCGGTATATGGTGCCCTACTGCAGAACAGACATCTATAGGAATTCCTTCTTTCCAGCTGGTATCCGCTACTGGAATAGTCTCCCAGAGCATGTCGCCACAGCCCAGACCTTGGAAACCTTCAAGTCAGGGTTGGCTGCCTTCCACTAGCTATGTACAGACACCTGCTTTTATCAGTTTTTATATGTGCACTTGTTCGCCTCACAACCACCTTGTACATAGTTCACATATGCGACGATGCTCAAGAGTGAGCCCTGCATATTAACGGAAGAAGAAGAAGACGTGTTCGATACTACCCCAATCATTGAACGTTTATCGGCATAAATCATATATAAATGAATCCAAACGAAATATATAATATATATTTCATGTAATCAAATCATCAGTATAATATATATTTATATAAATATATAATTGTATAAGTATTTTGAGTTTTTTGGAGTTTTCCGGCGTTTTTTCGCTTTTTGGGCGTTTTTCGGTCTTTCTATGGACCGATGAGTAGGCTAACAAATGTTAGACACAATTTAATTTTTAATATTTTGGCCATATACATCACATTATAAATCATAGATCCTAGATTATTAAAGCTAGAGCTCGATAAGAGGCAGTGTCTTAGTTCATATTACACTCAGTCTCACTTAAGTGCGACAAACGCACAGTAGAAAATAGTAATTTTCAAGTTCTCCAATCTATATAATCTATATACATTTTTTGATAAATATATGTCTGTATGTGCTAAATCTGAAGTTTGACCAGTACAAGTATCGTACTTTGTGAGTTATTAGTGTTTGTGTTAAGGGGCTATAACATTTTTTACAGCCATTTACGAGTCTTAACCTTAAATAATCGTGCTTGAATAAAAATATTTTAACAACAAGGAATGAAATTATATTTTGTATTTCCATCAAATAGATACCCGTCGCCATACGGATCAGAAAAAAATTTAAAGCTTGAACCATATTAGAAAATAACAACGTGAATTCAACTTTTTTATTCTATGAAACCTGGATATTGTTTTTTTCAATTATAAGTAAACAGTTATCGAACAATTATTTTAATTACAGCATATCACTAATCGGTTTAACATTGTGAAAGTATTGTCCTTTACAAAAGATAAGATCACGCTAATCTGTGCCTGTTACTTTTCAATATTTTTCCAATTATGTCGGTATGAATGTCCCGTATCTTGTGTGATTTTGTCCCGTACATGTACTAGCAGTGTAATTGTACATTGTAAACAAAATAACCAGAATTTGTTGTTATAAATCATATAAGTGTTTATTATTGTACAAATCGTTCACTCTTTTAATGTTTTTACCAACACAAAACAACTTAACTTTCGTTCATGTCAGTTGCGTCAAATATTAATTAAAAACCTAAACAAAAAACTTGTCTGAGAAACTTTTAACACTAAAGAAACGTCGATCATCGCTATAAAAGCATTTTGACACCAAGATGTAGTAGGCATTAATTTCATTATCCTTTAAGAACGCCAACTACCTTTACTATGCTTCCATTACGGTAACATTTATAGCTACTGTCATTGTCCCGTATCTGGTAACAGTTTGTACCTAACACACCACCTATCTGTTTAAGTTTTGTTAACTATGTTGTACTTTCTTACAAAAGATGCTGTATCATAATTTACACTGAACATCCTCCATGCGCTGTGATTTTGCCATTTTACAAAATAAAACGAAAATATCAATAGAAACTAGGGGTGGCAACGAGTACTCGAGTAACCGAGTACTCAGTCGGTTCTCCGAGTATCGAATACTAAATATACTAATCGAGTAATCGCTGTTCGATAAAAAGTTGTCCATTTGTTTGGTTTTATTTTTTTTATATATAAACTAATGATGGTAAAGAATTAGCTGCCAACGGAAAATGATACTTGAACATTTCTTCTCGCACTCATGAATGTGCTATAAATAGGATACTTTTATTTCATAACAAAAAAAGTAATCATGATAATATAACACAATTTTCATTTTCATTATATTAATTGATATGGTGTATGTAGTACATAAATACAGATAAAAAATGTGTAGATGTACGAACACGAACTGAATTCATAATGCATACACTCTCTTCCAAAACCGTTAATAATCTTTCGAGTACTAGATAGGATGATTATCCGAGTACTCGGGTATCAATTTTACTACTTGTTGTTACCCCTATTAGATACATTTAATATACCAGATTTATTCATGTAACTTTTGAAAAGGAAATATGGGAGACAGAGACAGACTTACGGACAGACGAACGTACACAAAGACATGTAAAATAACATACAATTAAGGATTAGGAATTGATACATAGTAAAGTCACAAATTATTGCACAGAAAATATATTCTTATATAAAGTACAGCAAGACACGCTGATCAATACGGGACAAGATTTAAAACATGGATTTCTAAAAAAAAATCTGAAGATTGTATAAAGTATTACCTATTACCTTTCTGATATTTAAATTTTTATCAAATTATTTGAAGGTATTTAAGGAGAAAAAAAGTAAAAAAATAATCTTAGAAAGTAAACAATAGGCAGCAACACATTTCATTTTTGACGATATTACCCATTTCGGTAATGAAATGTCACGCAAGAAGAAACAAAGAAAAAAAACAGGTAACATTTATACCTTTATGTACTTTTTTCAAAGTCAGTTTGAGTTTTGACATCTTTCACGGTAATACTGTCTTATCAGGTCATGATCAAACACCTATGTATATAAAACAAGGTACGGGACACAGTAACAAGGTACGGGACATCATATGTCATTCTCTTTGTGTAAGAAGTATGACATAGGCAGTATTTAAGATAGTCTTCAACGAATTATAAGCAGTGCATCATGAATTTAAAAGGGACCTTTGAAGTTCAGGAGCTACCTTTCTGTTGTGAATTTTACCAGTTGATATTGGCTACAAATTCTTTGTTTATCACAAAACATCCGCAATTCAAACAATATATGGCGGTATTAAACAACTAAATATGGAGAGCGAGTCTAATGACATCACCAGAGCTTAAACATTAAAAGACACTAATGAATTGTGTTAACGGCGACCGAAAATGCTGTATTCGTCTCGTATCTGGTCTGTCCCGTTCCTGTTTCATTTTTTGAATGATACGTTAATAATTTTAATCAAAAGTCATTTTTTAATGATCTGTAACTATAAGTAAATAGAATAATATGTAATCTTTAAATAGAATTAACCCCATTACTTCTATCTGTAAATATAACACGACAGTACTTGTACAAAGCGCTGTCTCGTATCTGTTTCCATCAAAATTACGCAGAACGTTTTCGGAAAACATGACGATTTACACAGACCCGCAAAGTCAAGTTGGGGAAAAGACATTTTTCTTCGGAAGGAATATTTAAAAGCATTCGAAACGTAAATTTGATTTATAATATATACAAGTAGCTTACAGTTTTAGTGTTGATATATATTTGGCCTCGTATCTTGCTTGAAGATTGAAGACATCTAAATTTCAAGGACTTTAAAAATATACTTATCGTGCCTTCTGGAATCTTGATATTTATAGAAAAAATGCATGGTGGAAGTGTACAATGAGCAAATAATTTTTCTGATTAGACTTTAATAAACAGCTAATAGATGCCTTAAAGTGTAAAACCTTTTCATGAAGACATGCTTATTTTGTTTCCATGGTCTTAAAGTAATATATACCATCTTATAAATCTGCAGGGGATACGATTTATATTGCGTTTATATTTTGCACATGGGTTAAGGCTATGCAGAAACGTATTTGGAATAATGAAAATTGCAGTAAATGCAATATTACAGTGTCAAACATGGTGAAGACAGCAAATGTCGCACTTAAGTGAGACTGAGTGATTAGCCCAACTTTTAAATAATGCACGATCCAATTTATGACCCCGGCCCGGGTTCATAATTTGGATCGTGCAAATAAATGTGAAATTTCATTAAATGTGATTAAATCTGTACACATAAAATGCACCACCTGTCAATTAAAAGAACAGCTTACCTGTTCCTTTAAGGACTTTGCAAGTACAGCACATCCTTCTATGATGTTTGAATCGTCTGCCATCTTCGGAACAAGTGACAAGATAGGCTGGTTCCCGTCGTACTGGACAAAAGCTTTCCTCCTCGAACGCTTGATATATTGAAAATAACAGGTTTTTAATCGAACTAACGCAAGTCGTATTATTGACTGTTTCACTGCGCATGTCTGTACTTCATTAGACAAGCAGACAGTAGTAAACCAATTTTGTCTGGCCATTATACGCCTTTCCAATAAACAGTTTCGCAGTCCTGTACGAGTTACTTCCCTTGACCAGATATCAACCCAAAACGAGGCTTCACAGGAAAGCTGAACTATCGGACTATGGCTTAAGCACATAAGGCCTAACATAATCAATTAAATTTCAGGTGTGTAATCGTCGCTGTCGGTCGAAAATAAGTTACTGGTCTGTTATTCTAGTCAGACATTTTTATTTTCACTATTTGTTAGATATTTGCATTTTTAATATTGTAAGAACATGTACCATTCTTGTTGATAGCGGGCAGTATGAAACGCGATTCGGATAAACGTGAGTATTAATGTTACGAATTTCTATACAGCATTTTCATCTTTATGTATTTTATACTTAAAATTATATTTAACTGGTATGAAATTCGCAAATTGCTAAGACTGGTAATGTACTATACTCCGGAAATCGTGACATGTCAACATTCGGTTACAGTATCTGTACGTTATACTTGTACTCATCTATTACTTGAATTTATCGTACCGTTAATGTTCAACGAACAAATAATTTTGAATTTTTGAAAACGTCACGTATACTTCACAAGCAAAAATACGGTATGATTGATTCTGTCATGAAATTAAGAAGGATCAGTAAGGTTATCTGATTGTTCGTTGGAGATTAACAACACCAGTTAGTGTTAGATTTAAAAACACAATGAACTCAGAGTCATATTACAAGATGTATGTTTACCATTATCCCAACAGGGTTGCTATAGCAATTTGATGCCACTTCATTGTCGGTCACTGATTTATTGCCATTCATATGTTTGGAATGCATACTATGCTGAGATATGTATCTGTATCTGTATTGTTACGACGCTTGTAACCACTGCAGGCGTAGTGCGTCGGGGGTTTAAATGTTAACCCTTTGAGTTGCACAAATGCTGCACAATGTTTGCCATATCCTGTCGTTCAGTGCGATGTTTACACCTTCTAGATGCTGGTTAAAAAAAGTATAAGCTGTACCTCTTCTTTTCTTTATCACAAATAGTTTAAATTTACTCTTTGTTCATGTCAAGTTTTATGATGAATTATTGTAGTGAGCAATAGGCCTAGTTGATAAGAAGCTGGAGAGAAATTTTTTAAATAGATACAGAAAGCAGGCGTAATGTATTCCAGCAGCCAATCAGAGGCCTCTATAGTTTTTGGTTTACGTACTTCATTTATTTTCTGACAACGACAAAAGAGTCTATCCTAAATGCTACTCGCTCACTCAGAAGTTGCATTATAATAACAAATTATGAGAATTTTTGTAGCTAGAATATTAATAAAGAATTCCTATAAATAAAATTCTTCTTTATTAAAGCATGTAAATTGTTATTGTAAATGCTTCGATTATATCATCGATGATTGATCAAAAAGGGTTGTTTGATTATTTCCGATGATCGATTACGATTTTGGTCCGTTTATGAAACCCTAGTTTCTTCACATTCAATATTATTATTATATCTGTGATACTGTGCAACTATTGAATGTTTTTCGGCCGATGTCTTTGACACTTATTGAATGTTTTTCGACAGACATATTCCGCAAAATCATTTTACAGGTATAAAATGTAAACAATGTATCAGTATAATATATATTTTTTATAACTAAATTATTTATATAAGTATTTGGAGGTTTTCGGCATTTAGATACGAAACTTCAGAGCGTTTTCCGGCAGATGCGTTCGATACCACCCCAATCATAGAACGTTTTTCGGCAAGAATGAATCCAAAGGAAACATATAACAGCTACAACATATAAACATTTATCATTATAATATATAAACTTTTATAACTGTAATATTCATTCCGATGTCTTTGATACTGCCCCAATCACTGAACGTTTTTTCGGCCGATGTCTTTGATACTGCTCAACTAGTGAACGTTTTTCTTTATCACAAATAGTTTAAATTTACTCTTTGTTCATGTCAAGTTTTATGATGAATTATTGTAGTGAGCAATAGGCCTAGTTGATAAGAAGCTGGAGAGAAAATTTTTAAATAGATACAGAAAGCAGGCGTAATGAATTCCAGCAGCCAATCAGAGGCCTCTATAGTTTTTGGTTTACGTACTTCATTTATTTTCTGACAACGACGAAAGAGTCTATCCTAAATGCTACTCGCTCACTCAGAAGTTGAGCTTTTGACGTTCCGTCAGTAGTAGTAGTAGCAGTAGTAGTAGTAGTAGTAGTAGTAGTAGTAGTAGTAGTAGTGGTTGTACTAGTAAAGTAGTAGTAGTAGTAGTAGTAGTAGTAGTAGTAGTAGTAGTAGTAGTAGTAGTAGTACTTCAACGTGTTTTTTCTACTACTTCTATTACTACTACAAGTACTAGTACTACTAATATTACTACTACTACCGCTACTGCTACTTCTGCTGCTACTACTACTACTTCTTCCTACTACTACTACTACTACTACTACTACTACTACTACTTCTACTACTTCTGCTACTACTGCTACTTCTACCTTCTGCTACTGCTACTGCTACTGCTACTGCTACTACTACTACTACTACTACTACGTTACGCGAAAAAACTTCGAGTCCGCTATCAAAGCAATTGCACTCCAGTCAGATCTAAGAATAAGAATATGTTAGCGTAACGGTTTATGTCATTAGTCCAGAAATATCTTAGTGAAAATAAAAGGCTATATGTTATATATGTAGATATGATGAAGCGTTTTGTTACTATTTATAGAAACGCACTCTGGTTGAACCTGTATAAAAGTGGAATACAGGGTAAATTACTCTGAATTGTTAGAGACATCAAGAAGTCAAATTTGTGCAGACGACATTGCTTTTATGGTAAAACCCCAGAAGAAACACAAATACTGTTAGATAGATTATACAACTATCGTAATTCTTTGGGTCTTAGAGTAAATACATCCAAGACAAAAATTATGGTTTCAGGAAACGTGGCGGATTATTGCCAACAGAACATTGGACCTATAATGGCCAACCTATTGAAGTAGTTACAAATTTAAATACATTGGAACTGTGTTTAGCTATACTGGTAGTTTTGGTGTTAATATTGAACACGTTGTATGTGAAACAGGAGGGGGGGGATGTGTAGGCCTCGACCAGAACTCGAACCTCGGACCTCCGACTTACCGTGCCGTCGCTCTACCTATTCAGCTACCGAGGCTACCTGTTAAGGACGCTACTTCATTCCTCCCTTAAAATGTGACAAGCCACTAAATCGTCTATGTCTCCACAACGCTGGTTCAGATCAACTACCCCAGCGATTGCTTCGCCCAGTGGAGCTCCAATGGTAAATCAATTTACACTGGCCACCAAATGAAACAGGAGAGAGGGTTCTCATTTGTGTTTGACAATGTACACGCTGCCGACGTTAAGACCTTTTTTACTTCTTTAAGATGTAGATTTATTGATTCAAACAAGAATGGTTCCGAATGATTAATAGTCCTATTTTATACATGTATAAAGAGTTTAAGACTGAATTAGGATACAAAAAGTATTTAGATATATTGCCAAGAAGTTTTAGGTTTTATTTCCGTAGGTTGAGATTATCTGTCCATCCTCTAAGAATGCAAACTGGTCGTTATGCTAGAAATCATATCGTATTGTTTATGGTGTAATGAAAGAGACTTGAAAGACGAGTATCATTTTGTGCGTGTACGTCCATGTTTTAATGCAACAAGAAAATATCAAAAAAGTTTATATTATGTTAACCATAAATTTATTAGACTTATTATCCTGATTACTTCTTATAACAAAATTAAACTTGTACAGTTATCATTGTTTGTTTAAGAAGCTTTGTCCATCAGAAAAGATATTATCAACGTAGAACATTAATTTCATTATGATCATTGTATAGTATTATATAGCAGATCAAATTCTGTTTTGTGTCCGATTCACATCGATATCCAATTATATAGAAACTATTTATTACTAATATGTTCTTCATATTGGTAACCAAATCTTGTATATAGATATTTTTCCATTTTGTGCTGTATTTGTGACATTATATAATATGTTATAAACTGTAATGTATCCAGACAAGGTGCTTGTACACGTCTTAGTAAAATATCTGATCTGTTCTTACCGCTATTATTTAGCATTATAGATGTTTTCATGCATTTATTTACAATATTGATGTAACATTGTAATTTTTTTTCAACTCGACTACATGCATGATACTTGAATGCACAATGTGTCCGTCGATCAGTAAGCTCCTTTTATCGGTAATATATCGGTTACTGGTGTGATATCATGGCCTTGTTTATTATAGTTTTTTTCGGGCATTGTTTTGGATGTTATTCGGGCATTGTTTTGGGTGTTATTCGGGCATTGTTTTGGATATACCATTCAGTAGTGTACAAGGAATTTCACATCTGAGTCCTGTGTTTTGCATGTTCCTGTGTGGGTTTAAACAAATATTACTGGCTAGGTTTGACCGAGATTGTATGACTGTGTCACATTCTGTCTAGCTCTTGTTCACCCTACAGGCTCAAAATTTTATCAGTCAAATATAAAATCTAATAAAGAAGTTAATATTGTTTGTATAAAAATGATGGGTTATCTATATTGAAAGTTTAGCTTAAGATTTAATTACATATTAACAGATTTCTTGTGATTTC
Source organism: Corbicula japonica (assembly GCA_038501625.1). Classification (NCBI taxonomy): domain Eukaryota; kingdom Metazoa; phylum Mollusca; class Bivalvia; order Venerida; family Cyrenidae; genus Corbicula; species Corbicula japonica. The sequence continues at coordinate 5,547,883 of JAZAYU010000015.1, forward strand.
ATTCAAAGCTCCAACCAAGTTTTGGTTACCGCATCGTATGTTTGTCAGAGATACATACCTGTTTGTTATTATTTAATTTTGACTGTACAAATGAGGTATCAACCTATAACCATTAAAACAAAGCCAGTTAACTGTTTGACTGATTTTATTATAATGAACACAGGATTAAGTGCAGCTGTTGTGTATGCATATTTGCACACCATAATCATGTATGATAATAATACACAAGTTTTTCATAATGAAAGAAAATCACTCGAGAACAAAGTACAGAAAAACAGCAATTACAAAAATTAAAAGAGTAACAAATAACTGGCGAATAGGGTTCATAACTATGAGCTACAGAGCTAATGGGTCTTATGATTGTAACGAGTTGGACGGTAATATAGCCAAATTTTCTAATGTTTTTTTGTGTGTTCACCAAATAGTAAATTTCATCAATGTCACCAAAAGACCCATATATCTGACAGATATATATATATGTTATATGTGTTTGACTTACTAAACAGCATTAACGCATGTGAAGTCTTTTTTTTAACTTTACACACACACACACACACACACACACACACGCACACGCACACACACACACACACATGCATTACATGCACGCATGCACGCACGCACGCACACGCACGCACGCATGCACACGCACGCACGCACACACGCACACACGCGCACACGCACACACACACACACACACACACGCGCATACTGGTATACCTTACCTGGCGAGGTACCTTTTTCTGTACAAACGCACCGAGATATATGCTATTTTGAAGAGATTTTTAAATTCCAGTTGCATAGCAATGACCAGAACAATGACCTTTATAATACTATCACATTGTTTTAGCTCTAGCTTGGTTTTTAGATAATACGTATTCTAAATACAAATCGAGGTTAATACCTCAGCCTGTATTTCACACAGCACACATAAAGGTATTCGCTAGGGCAGCCGAGGTACTCACACACACCCGAATTCCGTTATCACCGCGAGGTACACCCATGATACAATTACTCTATTAGCTTGGTAAATATTCAAGATATACTGGATTCTCGATTGCAGTGCACCAAGTCGCTCGAATGTTTGTTGATTGATTTTGAACAATACGCTTTCTAAATCTTAACTGTTGTGCGTACCTTAGTCTGTATTACACACATATCACATATATAGGTATTCGAAAGGCCAATCAAGGTATTCACGCAACAGACTGCGAGGTAGTCACAGTTCGACAAAAAGATTCTATGTTGTCAATAAAAGCCTTTGCCGCTTGGCTGTTCCTTGATTTATTTACACAATACGTTTTTAAACACAAACTGAGGTGCATACCTCTGTCTGTATTTCACACAACACACATAAAAACGGTATTGGCATGTTCGACCGTGGTACTTACAAAACTGCGTTTTCTACGATAAGTTTAGCCTTAAACTTTCTCTATTAGCTCTGCAAATACATTAAGAGATTCTCAACTGCAAACACATTCTGTCGCCTGTTTGGTTAATTTTTAAACAATGTTTTAAACACATTCTGAGGTACATACCAACATCTATATTACACACAACAAACATGGAGCTATTCGCAAGTCCAATCGAGGTACATACTCTGACTTTTTATTATCTCCGATTATGTTTAGGCCATAGTTTAATGGTAACCGTGCATTGTCTATAGGTAAACAGACAGAATCCGTCAGAGTGCAGTCTACCAATTATGCTTATAGCTGAAGATCCCATCTCTACAAGTTTTAACTTTCCAAAAAGCTAGTCGATCATTAGCATAACCTTTTAACAAAAAGTCGACGCCAGTTTAAAATTTGAGCCAATTTGAAATTAAAGCGTGTAATTTTATAAGATGTCATACAAAAAATTTAGGGTTTAGTTCTTTAGAGAAATACAATCGACAACTCAAGTTACGGGATATTTTTATTAAATGTTGTCGAATAGTTCGAATTTATCCCGAACACAAAATGAAGCAATGCATCGCATATCAATCAAAAACGAACTGATTCACAATTTTTATCTAAAAACTTCCAATCTGCTGAAATTATCGCAGTTTTACAATTTCACTTAAGGAATATTTTGAGAAATGATGCAGTTACACACAAATAGTATGTGTAACCGTTTGAACTTATGGCTAGAAAGCTGACGTGAGTAATAATACATGTATCAGCATCATCTAAAGAATAATTGGTTTAATTGAGTTTCAAAGAGTCATTTTCCTTCGGCCTGTTCTGTGAACCCCAATATGAACTTAATCTTATCTGCCGACAATTTATACACTTTCTTTCAAAAAGCTGCGACCGAATTTTCTGTCTGTGCACGACGATTTTTTAAACGTCTATGACACCGCAATAACATTTTATTACACGCCAATTGCGATTTCCATTCCTTGGGTAACTTCGATCAACCTGTTGCAGGCCCGGACTACCCGGGGACCGGCGCGAACTGGCTAGCCCCGACTCAGCCCTGTAAAAATTTATATCGTCTATTATTGCCAGTTACAAGATCCGAATTCAGAATTCTGCAAAATATTAAGTGTTTTGATGTTCCAAAGATAATATTCGAAACCAAAGTAAAACTTTAGCAACTAATTGATTAGTCGGGAAGCTAAGAGGTAAGCAATATTGTCAAGAAAGTACCCACGAATGCAATCTAAATTGATCTATAACGTGTGAAACTTTTCCAAGGATACCCCTGACCCGAATGTCTGCCCCGACATACACATACAATGTCACGGATCTGGATTCGGTCTTGTGTCGATACTGAAACAATAACTGTTACATTATTTTGACAAATAAAATATACATCTCACGTAATAGCATTTCTTTGTAAGGGCGATTGTCTGCAAGCCATGCAAGCAATTCAAAACCAGCCTTTAAAGTAATTTTCCGACTGAGAAGGAATAGTTGTGAAGCTTTTTCAGAACAACTTGCAATTACAACAAATTACTTTGGTCATTATATATTTAATTTAAACAAAAATATATCTTCTCGAGCTTCTATCAGAGTTTCAAAGAACATGTTTTAACAAAAACCACGATATTGTAAGCATAACGTTTAAGTGAAAATAATTAATACATCAACATACTAATATATTGTTAAATGTCTCATAACTCTCATTCTGTTTGACCTAATCTGCTGTCCCAACAAGAACTAAACTTTATGAATATTAATAATGAATACTGACTAATTATAAGCATCGCTTGTCTGTGTACAAATACGTATCGACTGTGGAAATCAGTTCTATGCTACATCTGATAACATTCATGTTACACGTCAACTTGTAACATAGCCTATTCATCTAGTTCGGCGATGCTTAAACAACAGCATTACTTATACACGTCCTGAATAAAATAAATTACGTCTCATGAAATATGCTTATTTACATTAATGTCATTTGCCGGTAAACTTCTTCTTTATATATCAAGCAATCAAACATCAGCCCGCTTGTTTAAGAAAAGTTAAAAACTGCAATAAAAACATAAATTATCTATAATCTCTACCCGATTTAACCGGTCACCTAGTTACAAATCTAATCACCACCTTGTAAAATTAGATATATTATGCTGATCACACTTTTAAGTAACATCGTCCCGGGGATATTAATCCAATTTATTTATAAATGGATGGCGATGGTTCATTAAACACAATGATTGGAAATGACAACAAATCATTAGGTTCGTTTTCACTGTATTATATTATATAGTTCATTATTCAAAGTTTAAGCACAGCTCTCACAATGATCCTCGCTTTTAGAAATGCAAGTACTTGTAAAGATTGAACACACAATAAAGATAACGTTGTGTGGATTTCCATTTATGTATCGTCGCTACCGGAAGCCCATATGTGCGAAGCGTAGTGTTAGTTATTTTAGGTTTTGGAGGATAGTACAAGATGCAGAGGATAGTCTCTGGCTATTTTATGTGCCCGTTGTAAAGCGGCATTATACTGGACCTCGGTTTTAAGTCCCATCCCAACGACTAATTGTTATTTTAGTTGAAGAAGTAGGGGATCAAACCAGCGATCCCTGGACTCAACTGCGTTAATGATCCGATCTTAAAGATAACCTGTTACCAATCATCATTTTAACTGACATTAGATAAATACAATAAACAAAATCGAATTCGTATTTCTCAGACAACAAAAAGTGCTATTAACACCCTGCGGTCATTAATTTGCATATGTTAATCCCCTGTCCCGCGCAGCAAATTGATGCCTGTCATCAGCAAAGCCTTAACTTGAGGCGACACAAAAATGTTTGGAGCGACGAGACTGAAATATAACGGCGGCTAATCGAAATATTGGGGCGGCGGCCGCCGCCCCTGCCGCCCCATTTACTACGCCTATGCCCATTAATAAATAACATTGAATTATATACAGTATGTACTAAGTGTTGAATATATAAGCGTTATTCTTACAACATTTACCCAATATGAACCACAGAAATTTATCATTCATGAAAACCAAAAATGCAGAATTAAAAAACGCAGAAAATTTTGCATCCAATTTTGTGGGCAAAACGCAGAAATTTATGACCGCAGAAACAACCCGCTATACGGTATCTTTTTCATGCTTGAAAGCAACACCTTTGTTCAACTTTATGCATAACTATTGTTTTCAATATGCGTGAATCTACACAATGCAAGATCGCGAAAAAAAAGTTTCGTTCTTTGGCGATCTGGGATCTTGGTTTCGAGTTTTCGTGGTCTTGCTGAAATTAGGGACCGCAAACAACGATGCGAGATTGCGAAAGTATGGTGCAATTGCGCGATATTAAAATTGCGTCCTCTCATCGTAAATTCGCAACCTCGCATCGTGTTTTCGCGTGTTCGTGGTCTCGCTCAAGAGAGGTTGATAGGGCGACTAAGCGATGGCCCCTAACTGAACACCATAGCATAATGTTCAACAAAATTAAGGGTCAACTGTAAAATTTCGTACTCCACAACTGTACGTGTGTTCATATAACGATAGTTTAAATAATATCTTGAACCTTTCAGGTTCATTCCAATTAAAGTTTAAGATGTGATTTAAGTAAAATTACCTTTGTTTTTAATTTTTGGAACAAATTTTTATAAAATGTCACTAGCTTAATTTGAGTTACATAGATTTTGTGTGACCCTTACTTATTTTTGTTACTTGTAGTTGACATGGTGACCTTGTTTTCCTAATTCCATCCACAACCAAAGGTCTGTGAAAAAGTGATCTAACAAAAATAGAGGATTAACGAAAACAAAACGGAAAGAATAAACGGCAACTGTAACATCGTACGTAATCATCCAGCAGGAACGAAAAGAAAACCGTAAACGTGTTTCATTATGCGCAAACAAATCTGTATTCCTAAATATGGCATATATAGCTATGATTTTTCATCCAAATGAAGTTTTTGTAAAATATTACATTTTCAAGGTAAATTCCGAGTTAAAATTATATGTTAAAACAAATATTTGGGAGATGTTTTAGAAAATATTATTGCTAGAGCTATGAATCTCACCACATATGATGTTGAACACGGTAGGTACCCGGATAATGGAGCTAGCGGATAACGAAAGATTGTGAGTATAAATATAACAGATCGGCAGTGGAAAGGAAAGTACATAATGTTAGTTTTTGTGTGAATTTCGTGTTGTTGCGATCGCATTCATAAATTTTTGCGGTAGATAAAAATCAAGGGATGTCATACCATTACCCCGATATATTAGGAATTTGCCGCCAGATAAAGTGAAAAACAGGAATATGATTACACAACATTCCTGATTTATGCCGGAAACATCAAAATCATCCTAGTCGCTTTCAAAATCGTTCTCAGTCTTACGAATACACCATCTGGAATGTCAACAATTCTTTGTCTAATAACTTTACTGATGTGACCATGTTTTGACAGCTAATTTTGCAGCACCTAACCCATCCAAGATTCCATACCAACGTTTAGATCAGGGTTTAAAGAGGAAACAAACTTGTATTGTCTAGAGTGTGAAGTGTTTTCAATATTTGACCAAGTGGCCAAATCAACTTTATCTTGAACTCCATGAAGATGATCATTCTCACACATTTTATAAATAGGACATATGGAATACAGCCTCCAGAGTACGAACAAGATTTTTTTAAATATATATACCTACCTATGTATTACCAACAGCACACATTAACATATTCACAAGGCAAACCGAGGTACTTTAGATCTTTTATTACCAAGATTACAATGTGTGCATGATTACTGAGGTACATAATAACAACAATTTTATTTTAGAATTAAGTTTTATTAAATACAACAGAACAAATGAGTACTATATATGAGACACCAGTAACAAAAATAACAAAGCATCATAAAATGCAGAATACGTATACAAATACAATTTTTAAACTCTCATTTAACATAAAATATATTTCATGATTAAAGATCATAGAACCCCAGTATGATGATTAAAAACTGAAGATACTACATGTAACTACAGTTTTATCCATATTTACTTAGAAAACTGTCAAAAGTCCAGCCATGAAATTCTTGTTGAGTAATTTAAACATATTTCCAAGTATTTTATACATAATTATCAATAAACTACAGATTTGTCTATAGGACACAAGATGCCCCCACTCTCAGTTGATTTGTCAAAAAAGCCAATATTGTGAAGGCAGAAACAAGGGAAATTAGCTTGAGAAGTTAAATACTGTGAATGGAAATTATCAAGGCAGAGTTATTTAATATTATTACCTGATACCTTATATAAATGTAATTTAGTATTTCTCACTGTTATCTGAAATTCTTAAAATGTCCACATTCGCGAACTGTTGACTGGTCAATAGTTTCGACTGTTTCCCTCCCGTGCTGTGACGTCATAGAGGGTTCCACCTTTGAGCGAGCGGTTTGTTGAGCGAACTGTTGACCGGTCAATAGTTTTGACTATACCCTCGCGTGCTCTAAAGTCATTGATCTGGCCCTGTGATTATAAAACTTTTTTCATGCTCAACTCAATTCTGTGCTCAAAAGTTATATGACTAAAACATAAAGAACAATCATAAAAAAGAAATATATGTATGTTCTAGAGTTGTAAAAGAGAAAAACTTTGTTTTATTTTCAGTTTAAAATATTTTATATAAGATAATAACGGAAAATCAAGCAATCTTATTTTTATGCTCAACTTGAGTTGAGCATGAAAAAAGTTTTATAATCACGGGGCCAGGTAATAAAACAGTTATTTCATATGTGATCTGGGAACAGTCAAACAGTTGTCCCTCGGTGTCCACAGATTAACTGTTCTCAAATCACATATGAAATTATTGTATACTGTTGTTGTGCTAAACATCAAGTTAAATCATCTTTTCATTGTTAAGAATAACTACTGTCTAAGGATAAGGAATAATTTATACCTCAAAATTTCCATAGAAAAATTAACAAAGTAAATTTAAACCAAGGGAGATAATCATATCAGAGTTACCCCACACTTACATACTAATACCAGTACACATAATGGTCAACAAATTTATTTAGTTTCATGACTTCTGCAAATATAGGTTAGTAGTTATGTGAAACACAACATAACATGTTGATTGTATTGTACTGAAATACACAGGGGCAATAACTCTGGTTCAAGATTCAATAGTTTATTGTGATGTATGCCTCCGGCTCATCAAAATAGAACATATATAATTTGACCCAGTCTCTGACAAAAAGACCCTTAATGTACATTCATAACTTTGTTGGGTGCTTAGTCCCCACTTTCCTTGTTTTCATCAAATGTTTGCTAATTTAAAGTACTGTTAAAAATGTTTCTTTTAATGAGAAGTTAGCAAGTTCCATTTTCAACATACAAATAATTTAAGAATTACTAGACAGAGCATTGTGTGCAGGCCTTGGGTGCAAGTCTTGAAAAAGTTGCCCCATAAAGTATGTGGCAACTTTTTCAAGGCCTGCACACAATTTGTAGAAAATCTGAAGACTGCCAAGATTCCGATAGTTGCAAGTACCTCATTATGTTTGTGTCTAACATTATTATTTTTGGGCATTCTGTGTTACATGTCACGTACCTCACAATGTATGTACTTCTATAATGTGTGTTGTGCTTACAGATGACAACTGTGCTGTAGAGACCACAAGACTCAACAGTGACCACAATCATGATGATAATGTCACAGAGGATAAGCTGTCTGCTCCTACAGATCTCTTAATGTGGCCCAAGGATCATTATGTCAAGGGACTGGCTCAATTATTAAAGCTACCTGGATCACATTTGCACATTTTTGTACAAACAAGTACTGGTATATGAAGCATTGTTGCAACTTACCGAGGTACAAAAGTATGCCTATACACAACTGACAAATTACAAGCAGACAGAGAACATTGGCATACAAGTTAGAACAAACAGTTACTATGTCTGACCATTCATACAATGCTAGTCAGTTTTTGCTTCAGGAAAGGGATTTTATAAAGAAGCAAAATTTTAATGAGAAGGGATGTATCAAGTTCCTGTTCCCATCTAATACTTTTGCATATTTGGCATGGAAATAAGTAAATTTTCCCATATAAATGGCTGTCCCTCAAATACCTTGCATACCCGGCAATAAAAATTTGTCATGGAAACAAAAAACAATCATGGATTTAAAAAGACAACCTTTAAACCCTCGGTGTGATCCTGACCTTTCTGTGGTCTTGGTTCTTACATCCAACACTAGATGGTATTTACATTTTATTGTTTATGTCTGGATGAAATCTTTACATGAGTTGCAAAGTTATGCTAATGAAACTAGAAATGTTCAAACATTTTGAACTTAAGAATGACATTGAGCTTTGACCAGTAGAAGCAACACTTCAAAATCATTGAAGAGCATACTTTTTGTGCTGTTTTGCCTTTTTTAAAAGTACCTTGATTTGTTGCAGAATAATGCACCAGAAACAAGATTTTTGGCAAATTGTTACAGTATAAACTTGACCTTTAATATATTACCATATTTCTTGGAATCAACAATCTGTCTTCTTAAGGTGAATAAATGTCAAGTTTGGTTGAAATCCCTCGAGTTGTTGCTAAGATATGCTTATGAAACAACATCTTTGATGTGGACATCCAGACAGAAGGATGACAATATGTTCAATGTATGTTCCTGACCATTCGGAATAAAGGACATAAAAAGTTTACTCCTCAACGCTATTATTTTGTACATACAGAAGACAAATATATTTAAAAATGTTACAAAAATGAATTTTTTTATCTTTGTCACCATACAAGTATTGTCAGCTTTTGTCCACAAACAAATAGTAACATTTAAAAGGACTTTTAAGTCAATAGAATTAACGAAATGTTCAACACAGTAGAAAAGTGTTTTCACTCTAGTTGTCAGCTAATTTCATTGTTTTTCTCTTTTCCAATATATCCAGTTATGGAATCGTGTTCTTGATCTTCTGCCAAGTAAGACCTTTCAGAATTGGATACTTGTTGATTGCCTTTTCACAGTCTTACCGTCGAAGCTCTGGCCTCAATGCAACATTGGATTGAAACTGTTTTCTCAAAAGATTGCTTTGTTCTTCAATGATTTTTTGCACATTCTGAAAATGATGTATGTTGAATTAACATTCAAAATTGATTTGAGGTAATTAAAAAAGCATGTGTTGCCGGCTGCTGCATTGACACTAATACATTTTTTCTTAGCCTAAAAAAGACCCTTAATTTGCAATAAATTCTTAGTTGGGTTACAAAACCTTGTAAAAATTAAAAGGTTTCATTGCTAAGACCACTCCTCTAAAATGCTCCTTTGATCCACTAACAACTGTATATAACAACAAAAAAAACTCTTCCAAAGTATGGCAAAGAGATCCATTAGTGTCTGCCATGCTGTACTGCAAAAACATAAATCTGAGGTTATGGCTGTAGTCACTTGATACTGACCCTGTCTCTTTCTACTCTGAACTGTTCTGTTTAAGTTGAAAATGCAACTTCCTAAATTTGCTTTTTGGTGGAGCATCTGAATTCTTAGGGTGTGAAACAACTCTTGGGCCTGAAATATGAAGATGGTTTATGTTATACACAGTTAACAAAATATCATTGCTTACAAAAACTGTACTGTCCAAAATTAAAACAAGATATTTAAAGTAGATACAACAATAGTCATGATAGACATGGCAAATTCCCCTGTCAAAGCAATCCACAGATGGAACAATAGTAATCTTATTTGAAAGAGTGACTGAAGTATTAGAGAGGAAGTTCTGAAACAGTAATGCCCTTTTGCGTTGTGAAGAGTATAACTCCAAAACATCTCTAACACTCTGTGGAATATCAAGTCAATCCCTTAATTAGTGTTAGTGTTATGGGACAAACTTAAAAAAAAAACAGAGGGAGATATTAACAAAAAATTGCACAGTTATGCTCCAGAAAGAATTATAAATTGAAATAAACCAAGATTATATAAAATGGTTCCAGCTAGAGTAACATGTATGGTTCTCAAACACTGCACATCATCTCAATGCCCTCCAACATTGTGTTGAATATCAACTAGATCTTGAATAGTTTTTGGGTAACACTGCTGACAAGCATAGGAAATTATAAAATATTGGGAACCGGTAAAGTTATGGTTCTTGGACATAGCACTGCCTCCGAATCTCCTCTAACATTGCATGGAATATCAACTAAATCCCTGGAATAGTTTTAGGGCAGGACATTGTCTAATGTTTGATAACTTAAGGTCTTTCCCATCCACCATATAATATTGCAAACTATTTATTGCATGTATTGCATGTTATTATATGTAATGTTATGTTAACAAATATGTTTAAAAATATAACTTAAAAGTTTAGAGTTAGGCCTGTATTCCATAGCTGTGATGTGCGATTTTTCCCTCACCAAAGTTATGGTTTGGTATATTCCATACCTCCGTGTCCGTTCCACGTCTCGAACACAAACACGGACGAGGAACGGACATGGAGGTATGGAATATATCCAACAATATCTTTGGTAAGTGAAAGATTGCTGACACGGACGCAGACACGGATCACGCTTACACTAATGCTAAATGGCATGGGTGGCATTTCACTTTACGTCACTGCCAGTCAACAGAAACAGTCAAACCAAATTACCAAGTTTTAACTGATTACATCCAGCATCAATCATAACAGATAGACTTACTACTGGTGCCTGGCTGTTCTAAGAGATCTGTAGGAGCAGACAGCTTATCCTCTGTGACATTATCATCATGATTGTGGTCACTGTTGAGTCTTGTGGTCTCTACAGCACAGTTGTCATCTGTAAGCACAACACACATTATAGAAGTACATACATTGTGAGGTACGTGACATGTAACACAGAATGCCCAAAAATAATAATATTAGACACAAACATAATGAGGTACTTGCAACTATCGGAATCTTGAAATATTGGCAGTCTTCAGATTTTATACACGTTGTGTTCAGGCCTTGAAAAAGTTGCCCCATACTTTTTTTTATTTCTGACCCTCTGGTCACTGCCAATTGCCGACTCAGTCAAACCAAATTACCAGTTTCACTGATTACATCCAGCATCAATCATACAGATTTTAAGGTCACATGACCCAGTTTCGAACTTGACCTACGTCACCTAGTGACATTGATATAAAACATTCTGACCAAGTTTGAAGAAGATCTGAAAAAAATGAAAACCACTAGAGTGTGGACATGCTTTTTTCTACAATTTGACCTTGGGACCTAGTTTTTAAGGTCACATGACCCACTTTCGAATTTGACCAAGATATCAATGAAATAAATGTTTTGACCAAGCTCGAAGAAGATCAGACCAAAATTGATGATGGGACAATTATAGAAACAAGAAAGGTTAGTTGGTTTAATCAGATTTGTCGAGAAATGAATGGATTATCGGCGAGTTAAATCATCAAACGTTTTCAGATAACGGCGTGAACGGTAAATAGATCTTTTGTCTTTGAGATCGTAATTGTACAAATTTATAGAAGCTGTGTCACGTTGCAACTTAATTTTGAAGTATTTTAATATTCCTCGGTAATCTCGATTAATGTATCGCGAAAAAAAGGTTCAGACCAGCTTATTTCAATTCATGTCTGGCGGTCGAAAGCTATCCGTTGAGGATTCGAATGTTGACGCAAAATTCGATTTCGAGAGTTTGCCCGGTACTCCCGTAAAAAGAAATAAAACAGATGATTCGACTGAATTTTTCTCGAGTGCTTCTAAAAAAATTGTGAGAAAGTTTAACTCAAATTGGCTAACAGAATTTGACTGACTCGCGCATGAACCAAACAGTGATGAAATCATGGCAATGTTCTGTACTTTGTGAAGAAATGGCAAAAAGAAAAACGCGTTTGCAACTAGCGGCAACAAACTTTCAACACAGTGCTCTTGACAGGCATGCAAAAGCATACCCCGAACATTATTTTGCTTGTTGTACCAGATTGATGTGATTCTTGTCAGTTGTCAGTCAATAATGTGTGATGTTATTTATTATTGCCCATTGTTCATTTTGTTTTTTGTCATATTGTTCAACAAATGTGAAGGCTGGTAAACATTCTATGAATAAAGAGTGTGTAAAATTGATTTGAACAGTATTGTTTTGAGTATGAGATTTAAGCACATATGAATAGGGAAAGCTTTGCAGCAGTCGGTTTTGCACAGCATTGTTTAACGCATACATGACCCCTGAAAATTTGATGATGACCCCTGAAAATTTGAAAATGACCCTTGAAAATTTTGGCCCAAGGGTCATTGACCCTTGGCTTTCAGAGCCAAGTGGAACCCCTGACCAAGGATTAAAGATCCCACCAAAATTAAGACCACTAGATTGTGGACAAGCTTTTTCTATAATTTGACCATGAGACCTAGTTTTGAAGGTCACATTACCAACTTTAAAACTTGATCTAGATATCACTGAGATAAACATTTGTGAACAGAATACGGACGGACGATGGACGAAAGGCGATCACATAAGCTCAGCCTGTCACTATGTGACAAGTGAGCTAAAAAGTAAAGGGAAGCAATGTTGGGGAAAGTGGGCATGGGGACAAGCCATTTTTGCTGTTATCTCTGGTTATGGGAGTCATTTAAAAATTTTAAAATATTTTTCCACGCCCAAGACATGATCATCAGAACTATATTTTAGTGACAGCAAGCCTTGAAGAAATTAATAAATCAACTCACCAATATAGGAATCAATAAACTTCTGATAACACAGATCTTCATAATTTTGGTTTAAAGAAATCTTCCACAGGAACCTTACGCTTTCTTCTTTTAAGATCCATGATACATGTAGCTGAAAAAATCATGGAAAAAAAATGTCAGAGTATCAAATTACCCTAGTGGTAGCAGTTTTCAAGAGCTTACAGTGAACCGAAATAGAGGTATGTTAATGTTGTGTAACATGCTTATTCAATTATATTAAAACATGAAATCTGATGAAACACTTCTTTAAAAATCTTAACAGTAATACACCTGTTAACTGGCAGATCCCGGAGCAGACACTAAGTTTTTGAAAATTTGACACCGGTGTTAGTAATTGTCATTTTCTCTAGTTTTGATTTATGCTAGGAAAGAAATAACAGCTGATACTAACAGCCAAATGTATTCTGCTCCTGGATCTACTGGTTGACAGGTGTGAGTAAAATGTTATATAGCTGTACAAAATACTGATTAAAAATCTGTGGGGTGTTTGATTACACTTTGCATAGTAATATTTAATAGACACTTTTTAAATTTTGTATATAGTGAAAGATAATATTTTCCATTAGCTCTACATGAATTTAAATCATTCAAATTGTTTGGCAAATTATAAGTTGTTTTGTCAAGGAAATTGTGATGCACAGTTATCAAATGCAAATCAATGACTTTTTTATTACTTGAGCTTATTGATGGCAAATAACTTTATTCCAAAGTACTTATAAATAATTATATTTAGTTGTACAAACTTCTCTAACTAGTAACTTTTCAACACAGTTTTAGCTTTACATAATTTTATACTTAGATCTAGCCCCTGGGCATTATTGTTTAAAAATGGCATTTTAAAGGAATTCCTATAGAAATGCGACCAAAAATCTAGAGATTCAAGGTTGAGGTACAGTTCTAGAAAGCACACTATACTGACAGAAAAAAAAACATTATCAACTGTAAAACCTGTATTTCTTTAAATTCACTTTTTTGTTATTTATCTCTAATTCTCTTTCCATATTACTGACCATATTTACAGTCAGTTTGATTAAATTTTATACATTCATTACAATTGTATAGATTTCACAATATATTAATGCATCCAAATTAATCGTTATCCGAAAGCATGTAAAGTTTAGTTTGTGTACACTTTCTTGCATATATGCTGCAGATAGCCTTATTGAGATTTAGCTAAGTATAAGCTGTCTGGCAATCCACACTCACAATAGCTAACAACACCATTTACAAAAAAAGAAAAAGTTGCAAGATATCCAAATAATGATCAGCTTGTATATTAGCATCTGCTGTAAAATTTGTGATACACCAATCTAGCAAAATACTTGTAACTGGTAAAATTGAATTGAATGTCCCTAAAAGAAGAAAAGGTTGTTTCTCTAAGATTTAAAATCGCAGGACTGCAGGACAGTGTAACTTTGACCGAAACAAAATCTAATGGATATTTCCTTACACAACATCTGAAAGATGATGGTTTCATCATGTTACTGTTATTAGGATTAGAATAAAGTCCACACTTGTTGTGTCAAACTCGCATAAGTCAAAACACATTATCTAACCAATCTAGCAAAATACTTGTAACTGGTAAAATTGAATTGAATGTCCCTAAAAGAAGAAAAGGTTGTTTCTCTAAGATTTAAAATCACAGGATTGCAGGACAGTGTAACTTTGACCGAAACAAAATCTAATGGATATTTCCTTACACTACATCTGAATGATGATGGTTTCATTATGTTACTGTGATTAGGATTGGAATAAAGTCCACACTTGTTTTGTCAAACTCGCTTAAGTCGAAACATGGGTTATCTCAAATTAATTTTACGGTCCTGTCAAAAATGTGTTCTTATTACATATTATATTACGCCGCTTAACTGGAATTCAACTTAAACAATGTTTTCATAAGTAAAAGTAAATTTATAACCTGCAGGCTGAAATTTGCTATACTTTAAAATCATCAGATAAGTGGAAGTGTGAAACTTGCCACTGTCGGACAATGCGCGTGGCTGGCAGGGTTGGCAAAATGCTGGCAAATATAAGTATTTTCCATGCTGCTGGTATTTACCGGCAAATACTAGTCAATTAAATTGACCAGTCTTGAATTTATACAATATACCTTATAAATCAGAATCATATAATTATATAATTTCAAGTTTGCACATCAACTGCCATTATATTTAAATTAAGTTTTACACTTTTATCAGTTATCCTTAATAAATAAATAAATATTAAAGTATTGAAAAAGTGATCATTTAAATTGACCACCTATGGAATTTATGCAATACAATGTATTCCTTATAGTAGAACTTCAAAATTCAAATATTAACAATAATAGATTCAGCATTAAAGAGGTTTAATTTTAATAATAAAAAAGTAACGTACACAACTTAAATAAATATACATGAATACAATAACAAATCTGGTTAGATACAACGAAGCCTCTGTCAACCCGTCAGTCACTTCTTTTTCCCTAAGATATCTGTAACAGAACACCAGTTTGGCAGCTTTCTGCAGTCATGCCAATACACAACCATTTCCTTACTTAGAAGAATCCTATGTTATTTATGACACTTTACTGTTGCCTTTGTTGCCCCTGGCTATTACAACCCCATGTATGAAACATGTTGTTTTAATAGTTTAGACTTTATGGCCATGCATGTTAAGTGTCAATGGCCAGGTGCTAAATTTCATATCAGGTGCACAGGTGGATGAGCATTAACTTACCTGCTTTATTTTTATGTTCTAAGTAAAAAAAGACAGTTCTTTAAGATTTATTTTTACTTTAAGTGCTTAAAGTCATCACCTGATATGAAATTTAGTTAAAATATCTGAGTAATTCAATTATTATTATGATTATACATTAATAACAGTCAACTAAGTTAAGATTTCTGCAGAATATTAAGCCCAAAAAACTCATCTGAGTAGTATTTGCCAGTATTTTCCAGTATTTGCCACTTTGGGGAGCATTTTCCAGGATGGTAAATACCACCGGTAAATAGCAGGGGTGGTATTTACCACCCAACCCTGCTTCTTTAAAGAGAGAACTTGTCGGCAAACAAGATTTCATTATTTAATAATAATTAACGCTTTTCATCTGTTCCGTAAAACATTCGCTAATTTAATGAATTCGGATGTAAAATATTCTGATCTGTTAATGCAATTAATTTTAGTTTTAAAAAAAAACAACATTTAATTAAAATACTCATGACACTGTGACAACCAGGCCAATAATATACAAGTTCATCCATTTAGGACAACAAATGCAAAAACATTATCAAAACGTAATAAAATCTGCCCCCAACAAGACTGAAGCACAAAAAAGTTCCGAATTAACAATTATGTGATGAATATTAATTTAAATTAGTTTACGTAATAAAAAAAATAACGAAAGACGACTTTGGCACTCAGAGTGAAGATGACGACGATGTTACACAAACACCTAAACTTAACAATGATGTTTTTTAACATGCCATAAATATAATCAAGTTAATATATTTTTCTGTTCTGTTTTGATAAACCAATTGATCAAATGAAATGTTCATAAACGAGTACTAGCACTCACAATCATGTCAGCATTAGAAACATATATTTATGTATGATATTCGTGCATTGGCGCCAATTCTGATGTGTCGAACTTCAGAAAGCTGGAATTAAAATGTATGGTCCCGACGACTTGGACACAACGAGGGTGGACTGTATTTGGACCATTAGACCAATCACAAACTAAAACTTCTGTACAGTCCTTTTTATATTGTAGTAGATTTCGTTTTTTTTTGGTTTATAACGATTTACTACACTGGTTTCTTCAGAACATATTAAATATCTGCTTAGTAACTGCTATTGTTGGACTTGTAAACTATACTACTCAAAATTTGATAGGGATCTTTTTCTATTTTATCCCAAATTATTGCCCCTACAAAATGTCAACCGCTCTTCCGCTTCAACAGTTTGTCGGCTTATTCCTTTTTAAGCACAGAGCTGGGGTCAAATGAACACATTTTCAGAATCACAGCAACTTCTTTATTGTTTCAACCTTATGTAAGGAATACACACAATCTTTTAAGTGATCCTTATCAAATTTTGGGTAGTCTATAATCCTGGTCATAATTATTACCACGAGTATATGCATGCAGCGAGTATTCTTAGGCAAAAAGACTGTTAGATTCTCATCCAGATTTTGGAAAAAAATGGGGTGGGTTGACAAATTTTATTTTTATTTACGAGATACCTGAGAGTAGAAGTACAAAGCTTTGAAATGATGAGCATTTTGTGTTATTCTTGCTGTCCATATTTTTTTATTTTATAATCAAGGCATCCATATCTGGGATGGTATAAAACCCGTTCTATCCTAATCAGAATATGTTCCATATTTTTACCAAACACATTTTGGGGGGCAGGTGGTTTTGGAGAGGGGCGAGCGGGGATGAGAATCTATTTTTCTTTCCTTTTGTTTTGTCTTACCGACTATTGGCTTGACAGTTAAGCACTCTTAGTATCTGTCTTTTGTTTTGATGCCTACTGTACATAAAGTTTTTTTGGACAAGAGTCATGTATTTATGCTTTAAAGATTGTGGGATAATTGTCAATAAACTTGTGATACATCAATGAATAAATTTATTATTCGGATTATTCAGTTACTTAATGTCCAGAGTGAAATGCAATTTGAAAATAATTGCCTGGAAAATAGATTTAGCTATGTAAAAAAACAGCAAAAACCAACAGGCTAATGGTAAAGATAAAACTAACACTACAAGAATATATTTTACCAAAAGCAATCAATAATGTAAATCGTTATATTTTTCGAACTTTTTATTTCGACATTACAGGTTTGTTGTTGTTGTCGTCGTAATAAACTATCATAATATCGCGGAATATTGATCGTTTCAAATAATTTCCTGCAATTTTTCTATCCATAAACTTTACAAAAAAAATAAAAAAATTGCTGTCTATATTCCATAGGTCCGTGACATCGAAATATTCGATAAAAAGCCGGATATCTCCTTACCTTTATTGTTCAGTCACGACAACTCGAGTGACGTCTTAGCTTCGCCATTTTACTGCGCGCGCACATGCGCGAAAATCGTTGATAATCGTATGATTACGAGGAGTTCCGAATGTATGTCATTCGGATTGAAATGTGATTTGAGGATATGGAAGGTAGATGTGTGAGGTCACACAATGCCACACACACACGTGCTGGAACGTTATATGGAGGTACTCATTTAAATTTAGCAAAATGGTGTGTCGTGAAATTTGTGAGCATTTGGCGAGGTATACATACCGAGGATATGGGAAAAGTACCTCGCTATTTTTGGGTACCTCGGGGCGTGGGTGTGTACTCATACGAAATACCTCGACCAGTAAGGTATACAAACACACATATGTGTGTGTGTGTGTGTGTGTGTGTGTGTGCGCGCGCGCGCGCGCGCGTGCGTGCGTGCGTGCGTGCGTGCGTGCGTGTGTGTGTGTGTATGTCTGTATGTCTGTATGTACATTGGTCTTATTATCGTTCAAAAAAATGTTTGAGGCATTACTCCTCATTGAATTGAATTATCTCCCCTTAACTTAATATATATCTTCAATTCAGTGTACCGAAAGATCCAGATGACTTTCATTGTGTGTGTCTCTGTCTATAGCACTAGTGTGCATAAAAACTCCAAAAATAAAAAATGAGAAAGCACGTTGCTAATAGATGTGTATATGTAATTGTCCTACATGTTTGTATATGTATAAAAATAAGTGTATGTAAATGTCTTGACAGTCAGAGGGTCATTTGTGGATAGTTATGGTTTATATGCGTTGCCTGAAAATGTTTCTATTGAGAACTTGGATGGCACGGCTATAACCATGTCCAGCACTCTTGGCTAGGCGATGTTGCCGTGGCTGGTGCTTAGATCTGTTCTTTTATGTCTGAAGGTTTGTTCGTTGGTTACTTATCTCACCGTAATAGTAATACTTTTGACCTGCAGGTCATAGACAAAATCACATTAAATCAGTGCCGTAAAATTATATAAAATAATTGCTATCAATGTTGGTCAATATATCGCTCAAAGAAACTTCAAAGTTTACGACCAAAACACATACCAACAATGTTATATAATAGATTACGTATGATTTTTAAAATCCCTACAATTATGCTGCCTCAAACATTTTTTTTGAACGATAACAAGACCAACCCGGAGAGACGTGGATATTGCACAAGAAACCATCGTATCATGTTAAAAGGGTCGCTTATATAAAAATATATTACTAATGTGTATTAATATAAAAAAAAATAGTCACTGATTCCTTTTGATCGAATAATTTGTCTTCACATGGTTTCCCCAAATCGAGGGAAGGCCAAAACTGCATTCTTCAGCTCATGATCCAACGCTGAATCATCTATGTCGGTGAAAGCATGTACGCTGATGTCAAATTTGTTCATACGGCAGTAGAGTTCCCTCAGATCCTCCAGGCAATTTCACCATAATTTTATCTTTCACGGTATATCCTGATTACAAAAGTCAGTTTGTACAATATAATTTTTTTGATTAACGACGTTTAAACTATACAAAGATACTTGCATTTGATCATTTGAACGATCCTAGAGATGACACATAACAACTTAATTTTTGTTCATAAAAACATTAATTCAAAATAACAACCCCTAAATGTGCAACGACTAGCTTTTTTCAATGACGGCAATTTATCTTTATAGATACTGTCTGTGCACCAAATATATATGTAAATATAGATTTACAAGTTCACCACTATTTTAAATTAGCGGTGCACCGCTCTATGGCGGTGATCCATTTACAAAATACCGGTGATGAAGATGTGTTTTCCTACATTTAGACCAGAAATAGTTGACGATTTGGAATTGTGATTATATCCCACTTTTCTGGAGCGAAAGACCTTTATTGCATGATGCCAATGCCAATGTGTTCAAAAACTTTTTCCCAGCGTTGAACCAGGACATGATTTTTTTGGTCTGGAGTGTACAATTTTTACAATGTAGATTGCAGAAAAAAAGAGATGATTGCTTAGACGAGTAAATGAAGTACCAGTCCCTAATTATATATGGCACATCGACACAATAATGTCCGTTGGAAATTTGTTATTGCAGGTGGTGTGGACGGTTTGAGCTGGTTTGTAGTGAATTTAAGATAGGGCAAGAACTTTATGCGGTTGTTTTCTGGAAGCAGTGCAAAACAATGGAAAACCGCTGAAAGTTCGTTCCGACCAGGGCATGGAAAATCTAGAAATAGATGCTAGCAAATTGACGCAATATGGTTACAGGCATAAGCATTCACAATCAGCGGGGGAAGGATATTTATTAAATTGTTCTGTGCTCATTTTGTACAGTGTTTTATTAAATGGAAGATTTAGGACTTCTAGACACATTAAACGATTGTCACATATTTTAGTTGCACTATTTATAATGCAAAATATAAGCCAAAACTCAATATTTGGAATAAGGCATGGTCTTATCACAGACTACGAACGATCAACTCATCTCCGAGACTTTTCTCCTTGGCTGGAGCTATTAATTCGAATATAAGCAACAGCCAACCAACAATTTGCTCCCATTTGGCAATACGTTCGTCACAAGGCATTACTGCGAAATGCAAAATAACCAGAACCTATGAACTTTGAACAGCCATCGTTTACTATTTCCACAATGTGCAGACAAGAGCTTGAACAGCTCATCAGCTTCATCAGGAGAGTGAGCTTGATTTCTAAACCTGATTAGCGAATATCCCCAAAACCCGTAACAAGATCACATTACATGTAGAGGACACATTTGTGGCGGCCAGTACACAACTCAGGACTTAATGGTGTATAAATGTGCCATTTTTTCTCAATTCCTCCAATGTATGACACACCCGATGAGAGACCCACTTTGTTTGATATTGATTTCTTTTTATCCCTTAAATTTTGAGAAGGCTACACGTATACATTTTATTTATATAAAATCTTATTGTTTTTCCGTTACAAGGACTTATTGGTCTCGCAATTACACCATAAGAATCTCGTTGTTACAGCTATGTTATTCTTATAATTAATTGTACTAAATATCGCATAATGATGACTATATTTTACATTTTTACATAATACATCTGGGTTTTAAGACTTTCCGTTATAAATGGTAAAAATTATGTCGATAAACGTTTGTGTGTGGCTGTCACTATTACTAGTACTGGTAGTGTTAGTATAAAAAAACAACAAAAAATACATATTTAAAATCCTGCAGAAACTACGACATGAAACTATTTTTCATCATGAGTGACATGATTTCATTTTGCTTTACTTAAAACTGCCTATTTATAAATGTACAATACAAAATCCCCAAATTTTTAGCAAAAGACTCATACGCAGTTGTTAAATAATATGGTACGAATGTATTATCTATCAATAACGGTTCGTAAAATTGAAGTTATTATTTATGGTTGTTGAACAAAAGTTGACGATAGATAATGATGACGACAATGAGTATAATTTGGTGACGTTTCTTTTTGTTGATAATATTGATTGATATCGAGGATTTCAATAAGGATTGCTTGGAGGATAGTGATGATTCAAGTGATTAAAGCAATCTTCGCAGGCGGGTAGATAGACCTTACTTTAATTCCGGTGATTAAAATTAAAGGCCTACGGTGTTTATGCAATGGATTGTGTTCACGAAAACACACGAACTTTCACAAATTTTCAATGTATAATGTTGCACCTGTATACAGGGAACTGGTAAACAAACGGTTAAAAAAGTAAAGGCGTTGAGTAGTTTTTATCTATGCTAAACAAATTTTATCGTAATATATAATTTATTGTTCTATAATAAGGTTTAGCTGTAATAACATATAAACTTAAAATATAAGCACTATAAAATTCATTCTGCTTTTTGTATATCCTTGTTTAAGGTTTTAGAACTGTAATATTTCCGCCAAACATCGACTTATGCCGTCACTAATTCTTTTTTTTCCGAACGCTGATTCGCACGTTTCCGGTTGATACTATTTTTCGTAAAAGGAATCTACTCTTTAGATATTTTCCGCGATTATGACGTCATTAATAACTAAATCAAATAATAACAAAGTGCGGATATAAAATTGATGTAAAGTAAACAAATATTTTCATAACAAATACTCAAAATAAGTCTATAGACGAACAACACTCAGTAATGAATAGAGGTTATATGAAATTAACCACCGTTTAATCAATTCTCCGTGGCGTAGTGGTAACGGTCAAGACACTTTATTTTGACGGCCCCGGTTCAATCCTCGGGAGAGGAACCTTTTTTCCCCCCTTTTTCTTCTTTTTTTTTAAAAAAATTATTGCGAGGAAATTTCTGGAGAAAATAGTATAATCAATAGGTTTAAAATTCGGAAATAATTGTTATTATTCTTCATCTTCATTTAGTAGCCATGAAAACTGAAATATTGTAATGATATTATTTAACAAAATACTGACTCTTTTATAATACAGCAACAGAATCACGATATGAAACTTAAATGATTACGGAATCTGTACTTTCATTTAGGAAAATGTTGCTATTGTATTGTTTCTATAATTGAACAGTAATTTTGTGATACTTGTCTTATAAAACTAATTTTTTCCTTTAAAAGAATGCTTTGGTTGCTATGGTTAAGGTTGCCAAAATTACTTTTTTGAGGTTAAATTCTAACCAGCATAGCTGATTGCTTGCGTATTTCTTGTTTTTCAAAAAATTTGAGGGGGTATGAAAAAATCACCATTCGTAAACCAAGCCCTTTGGTTTTTGTGTTTTTTAACCGTTTGGTCTGGGCCATAGGTACCTATTTCGTAGGCCAATAAAATGAAAACGAAGACGGTGAGGTGCTCTTTTATTTTAATTATTTGATTCTATACACATTGCAGATAATTTTAATGTATAACACAATTATTTTACTGCATTAAACATGCACAAAAATTACAGATAAAAAAAAACTTGCTTAATTTTTGCAGATCGGAAAAATGTGCATTTCCGAGGATGGGGTACACTTTAAAAAAGTCAATTTATAAAGTGTTAGAAATAAATTCTAAACATAATGCTTGTTTTTTCCTGTTCAGATATGATGTCCTTAAACAATTAGCCTTTATTTTACAAAATTTTACAAGGTTTCAAAGAAATAGAGATGAATTTAGCTTCAAGTATGTTTGATTTTACAGCCCATTTTCCGAAAAAGAGGGTCCCCTTCTAAAATACTATATTTCTCGAGTTACGCACGGTAAATGTTTGTTAAAACTCGAGTGTAGATGTCTGAATGGATGTACTTGGAAATGAAAACAACAAAATTCCAATCTGCAAAAGTGCATATTACAGTTCTAAAACCTTAACGCAAAAACAAATGAGGAAAAAGGCTTATCCACAAATCGTTGATGTAACCACTTTGTTTAGGTGTTAAATACTTTTTACAAAAAAATTATTATACCCACTAAACACCTCATTACATTTGATTATCTAGTTTTTGCACTGTGAAGGGGAATCCGTGAAAAACTTCAATGAGACCATCAGTAATGGATTTTCTAATGTATGGACAAATAAAAACTTCTTCAACAAGATATGGTTCTATATGGCTTTTAAACAAAAAATCAAAGATCAATATATTCAAACATGGAATGATCTCATTAATAACTCGTCTAGCAGTATAACTTATAAGATTGTAAAACATGAATTTAAAAACGAATACTTTTCTCTAATTCCTAACTATTTCTGTAAATTATTAACAGCTTTTCGAACGAGAAATCACAAATTACCAATAGAAAAAGGCAGGTGGCACAACATCCCAATAAACCTCAGAACATGACCATTCTGTAATGATAGAAACTATTAAGGTGATGAAATGCACTATATATTAGAATGTAAACATTTTTATGATGAAAGAAAAATCTTCATAAAGCCATACTAGACCAAACACGCTAAAATTTGAACAACTATTAAACTCGAAGAATAGGAAAGAACTAAAAAAAATTAGATAACACTGCAATTAACAAACTCTAACATTTCATTGATTTTTACCGTTTATGAGTTAGTCTTTTTCGTTGCGGACTCATAATGTTTAATTATAACAAGGTGGACTCGTCTGAAATGTAATACTCGTATATAGAAAATGTCGGCCTTACATTTTCGCTTTCGGTTAAGGTCGGCCATGTTCTTAATAAAACATCGTTAAAATTCATAATGTAGGAAATTACTATGTAAAATGTATATGGAAGTAACTGTTTTCCATGTATTTTGTTAATGCATATGATGTGTAATAAATGTGTGTGCATGTAAATTTATAAGCTATGGAATTGATTTACAAGAGTCCCATTTTTCGTCTTTTAATTTATTTGTTATTTTGTTATGCTATGTTAATGTATTAAATATAATGTATATATTACCATTGTATTACACTTACCCCGAGGACATAGACCCGTCTGCCTCCTACTCGACTTCAACTCAGTAAAAGAAAAACACAGTTTAGGTCCTTTTCTCTTTAATTAGCTGTAATACTTACTGTTATTACGCATTTAAATCTATACTAAATTCCATTACTCGCCATTCCAAATTGTTCATCTGATTATTCATTTTCATGAGCTGACACGTGTAATCTGCATTTTCTTATCGTATATTGAAACACAAAGAGGTGACCGGTGACAGTTGTGTAGAAAGCGTGAGCTTTCCGCTCGACTGACGCGGGTCATCAACGAAATAAAATACGCTCTATTTTGGGTTGTCCTCTTGTAAAATAAACTTATTAGACATGCCGTGATCGGAATAAGAATATTGTTTTATGTATATATGTTCTCATGTTTATGTTTGTACATACTGAGAAAAAATGTAATAAACTTGGAAACTTGGTGCAACCAGGACATTAAACCTGACTGAGAACCACCAGGAACATTTATGTAAAGTTTTATTAAAATTGGACTAGATGTTAAGGAGAAAAAGAACTTAAAAGGAAAAGTTGAAGGATTCCACATACACACTACCCTTAAATCAGACCAATTTAATGCAGTACACCTACTGCTGGGAGTAATATATCAGAAACAATTGAAATAAATAATTATTTGCATTTTATATTTAAAACATAAAGCACTTTTAAAGGGAATCCGCGTGACTCCAATGAGAACATCAGGTGCTCTCACCAAGTTTTAAATTCTCAAGAAACTTTGGTATTATCATTTAAAAGGGAGTTAAATTTTATTGTTGACTACCTAAACTCATTACAAAATTCCCTAAATCTTTAGTTATGTGAGTTTTTCTGTCGCATTTTTTTAGTAGGGTACGTCTTCCAAGTAGCAATGTATTGAATGATGAGTATAAGTAGCAATGTATACATATCATCATTCAATACCACGTGAATACCAAAGCCTACGTGGCCCATTGAGAAGAAACTGGCTAATGGTTTGGAAGGTCCTGGATTCGAACATTTTATTTGCTTGATTGTACCTTTTTGACTACTAAGATATACTTTAAAATATGAGAAAAAAGGAGATCTCAATTCAAATTTATTATGTTTGAAAAAAAAATATCATAAAATCGGTGTTAAGTATCTTTTTGAGAAATGTTTTCTCTTTATCTTCCTTATAAAAGTAAAAACAGCAAAAGTAAAAACTTGTAGATAAAAATAAATACTTTTTGAATATTTTTGTTAAAAATATCTCTTTAAATTATATAGTTTTCTATACGATATTTGAAACAAAATATCCTTCTTGTGATTTAAACCGTAAATCAATTATCAAAAATACTTTCTAAATATCCTTGCTGGAACAAAGCTTAAAATGTAAAGTTAGACATTCATATGGATGCTCTGTTTATCTCTCAGCGACGTGATGTATCTTTATATTCTCTGAAATACATCAATAACAAGAAAAAGTAAAACAGTAACTTACTGTTTTACAGACGGTCTATTATTCACAGACAACTGAACAATCTCTCACAGACTTGTATTGCAATGTCTAGCCCATTTGTTGATTTGTTTTAATGATATTTTGAAAGAACCTGCATTCTGATTTCAAACCTTGCCTATCTGTATCACACTTGGCCTTACAAATTTTCATAATTTTCCCTTTTTGATAGAGTTCTCACATATTATTACCCTATCAAGTATGATACATATATGTTTTGTTGGTTTTGAAGAACAATTCAATATTCTATGATTTTTTTTCATTTTTAACCACTACTATGGGTTTCAATTACAATACCCTTTAGAATACAACTTCCCCAATCTTTATGTAATATTTAGTGTTTACAAATTATATAATTTAAAACAACAGTATCAATTTATTTTACCACAGAATTGATGAAAGTGATATTATGTCTTGAAGACATTCAGGCTTCCTCTAGTTCAGGCAAACTTAACTTTGGAACCTTTTTTTTTACATGATTGGGTATTCTTTTTAAATTAAGACTTCTTTTCTGGAATTTCATACTGAAAAGCTCATGATTTGACAAAAACATGAAAGTGTGTTTCATTCTGTTAAATAAACTTAAAAACAATTCTTTATTCACAGAAAGTTTCATAAATTTATGTAAAATACCCAATACACTATATTTTGCGAATTTTCAGAAAAATATTTAATCATAAAAATAACAAATGCTGAATTACCTTCAAAGAATGCGTTGTTATTTATTGAACACACTCCACGCATCTCATCCCGATCACAAACCCCAATGCAGTTGGTACTCATAGCGAATTGTATCAATTTTGCATTTTCAAGTGAGGTAATGTGAAAAATGGAACGCCTGGAAGTTATCAGCTGCTTATAATTCAATTCATTTTACTTCATAACCTTGCTTATTTCAATGTGGTTAATAATAATAACTTAAATGCAGCTAAAATCTGATTGCGTTTGACACTGGAGAGGTGAAAAATGCATTATACAAACAAAACATGATGACAACACATGTACATCCTGCATTCTTGAATGTTGCATCATTTTAAGAGACTCAGAGATCAGTAGGGCAAGCGGGTTGCACAATTGACAATAACTAGGTTTACCACCCGATAACCATAGTTAACGAGCAATATTTATCTAGGGTTTTCACTAGATATCATATCTAATGTGCACTTGGCACAAAACTCTAGATATAAATCAATATCCTAGGTTGTTGTCTTGCCATTGTATCTGTTTCACTTTGACAAGCAGTTTGCCCGAATAATCCAATATCTATAGTTATCGACCAATAACTATTGATATCGGCCCGATTCATAATTCATCTTAAGAGGTCGCAAACATTGCAAATGGCGAAAACTAGCTAAAATTTCAAAAATGAATTTTGGAAATACTTATTTCTACTTTTACTTTGAACCTGAAAGATTTCCTTGAATCTTTTGAAAACCCTAACATTATTTTGATGAATTGGCACTAAACATTGTAGACCAGCATATACGTATTTCAGGTATGAGTTGTTTTGGTATATTGTTCATGAATTTCAGAGTTCCCATGCAAATGGTTTTTCTTTTGTTTTAGTACGTGCTTGGTAATTAGAACATGAATTACACTATACTGAGCTTGCAAACATTTACTACATCCATAGCTAAATACATTTCTTTACTAAAATCTATGTGGCAATAAGTATTTTCCCCAAAATTCATTTTTTAGAAATTTTAGCCTGTTTTCGCCAGTTGCAGTGTTTGCGATACATTTAATCATAACCTTGCTTATTTCAACTCTGTTAAAAATAATAACTGAAATGCAGCTAAAATCTGATTGAGTTTGTAATATGTCCATAACATGACAGAAATCTAAATACTGGTGAGGTGAAAAAAATGCATTATAAAAACACTACATGATGAGTACCATCCTGCATTCTTTAATGTTGCATCACTTTAAGAGACTCAGAAATCACTATCATCATCGTCACTATGGCAAGCGGTTTGCACAATTGATCCGATATCCATGGTTAGAAACCCATAACTATAGATATTGATCCATAACCATAGCTATTGACAATAACCATTCATAATAATATTGAGGGCTCTATTAATAACATTGAGTGATTAGCCCTCAATATTATTATGAATGGATATAGGATGATAATGATGGTGATGATGGTGATGATGATGATGATGAAGTTTTATGATTACTGGTTATGGTTCTAATTATTAATTAATATTACAATGCTAATGATGAGGATGTTTGTGACATTTATGACGATAGTGATGATGACAGTGATTATGATGTGGGTAGTTATGTAGATGATGATGATGGTGATGATGATTGTTTGATCACTCATGCATTTTTCTTTTTAAATAGTATTATGATTATTATTATTATTATTTCATTATTGTGATAAAAGTGATGATGGGATGATGATGTTGGTAATATTGATTGTTATTATTATTATTTTTGTTATTGTTATTATTATTTGTTTTACAAAATATGATAATAGTAGTAATAATGATAATGGTGATGATTGTTATTATTATTATTATTATTATTATTATTATTATTATTATTATTATTATTATTATTATTATTAACTGTTATTATTAATCCAGACTTATTAATTTTATTTATTAAAAAAATTTTTTTGTTTAATTTTACTTCCGATGGTGCTCCATATCAAAGATGAAGATTCATGTAGTAACAGAATGAAATTCACACCCCACATAGACAATACAAAAATACAGTAAAGCCAGAGCCAGGACCACAGACAGTCATTCCAGTTAACCCCTAGGATTTCATCAGCCTTTAACATAAACTTTCAACAGTGACTTTAACTTATAAATTCATCCGATTGAACAATTAATGGTGCATCATATCATAAGATTTAAGATGGACTTCTTCTTTAATTATTATTATTATTATTATTATTATTATTATTGTTATTATTATTATTATTATTATGGTTATTATTTTTATTATTATTATAATTTTCGAATGTTGTAAATATGTGTGAGAGTGTATTTATGCAAGGTTTTATGTATATGTATTGAGCTCTTTTTTCATAATAGTATGTAAGTATTGTTGTTGATTTTTTCCGGGAAACGACGTCGCGTCTCGAAGGAAGTGAGACGTCCGGGAAATGACGCGACGTCGTCCTGGGATACATCAAACAACAATACAATTTCAACATGGATGTCACTTAAGCAATAATTTCTGTATTAATCTTGACAAAGAACAAGAGTTCGAAAATTCGAAAAAGAGTGTATTTTATTTATAAATATTAAAACTGACTTCCCTTTTGGAGGATTTTACGTAATTGTGACGTTTTAATTCGGACCGGGTCTCAATGATTGGGTATTGTTTGAGTACATAAATATTTGGTCATTTATACTTTCTTTTTAAAAGGGTCAACGTGGTTAATTAATTTTCACAATGAAAAAAACAACGTTTTGACAAGTTTATTGGGCCTTTAATAGTTTGACCGTTTTCAGAAGACATAAGAATATTAAATTTATGGAGATTTGGATTCATATTTCTTATCAATTTATCGTTCACGTAATGATTTCTAAAATGGGCACATAAGTATAAAATGATACTCATGTGCCCATTTTAGAAATCATTACGTGAACGATAAATTGCTAAACCAATATGTCTGCCTTTTTCTGTAAGAAGTGAATGCGATGATGTTCCTAAGTTTTGTTAACATTCTTCTGACCAATGTTGTATATATTGGTCCTTTAATCTCTGTGAATATTGGTAAAGATAAATAAAATAAATTTCTTTTCACAGATGTAACCCAATTCGAATAGCCAAAACTTTCGAAATGTAATAACATTTGATAGCACTTATTCACATATCTATAAGAGGGCACCGACAAAATTTTAAGTCAATATACATCGTTTCGAAGAAATAATATGTAAAGGGTAATGAGCACAATCTCCAAGCATTGCGGCATAACAAGCTTGCAGCGGTGCCGACATATATCTTTTACATGCATATAAATGTACTTTTTCTATAAAATCAATCCCCCAAATCTCAGAGCCATATAGTAAAATTGGAGCTATTTTTGCATCAAATAATTTAAAAAATACATTCCTCGGCAAAATACGCTTTGCCTTTTCTCCCATAAAGTAACAAATCAATGGTAAATGTTTACAATCACTCCTGTCATCCACACAATAATAGTTTACAATTCTAAAAATAGCCTTTGATGCCAAGAAATAATCAACAACACTTCAACCTGTTGTATCAATAAAAGTAAAGTCCCCATTTTTTAAACGACCATTTAGTATGGAAACATTATATGATTTACAAAATTCAAGCACCTCTTTACCCCGAGAGTTTAAACCAGAATCTGATGAGTGCCTATGTGATGTTGCTGTGTTATGAAAAACATGTGAATATTCATTAAATTATGGGATATTAACATCCATGACAGTAAAATCATCGGCATCAGCCGTTCGTGCATAAAAGTCACCACAGAATAATATATATTTTTCGAAGATATCGTCAATATTCAGAATCTCATTTTCCAGACATGTTATCATAGAACTATGGTAAATATTACTCTCCAAACATGGGGAGACAGCTGGTTGCAAATAGATACAAATATATAGGACATCTTTATCTAAATTAAACATATTTTTATCAAAAGATATTATAATACCAAACTCAGTCACGACCCGTGAAGAGTCTAAATTTATAATCAGCATCTCTAAATTTAACTAGGACCATTCTAGTTTTATCGTCCATTCGCTCCCCTAATCTTTTAGCAAAGACGATCGAAGCATCCTCATCTGGAAGAGCAATTTTACACACTTTCTCAGAGATCGATTTTAACATCTGGGCATTCTTCTAACCCCAACACTCACATATTACATTTGCGATGTTCCGACTCTAACTTATCAACAATATTTCACATTTCTGGCAATTATTTTTGAATTTTGTGTCAAGCGCCACTATATCATAATTAGTCATTATTATTTTCGAACACTATCTGAGTACCCTCAACTTGTTTAATTTTCCCCTTCATAGACGAAAGATCGGATTTTATACTCGATAATTCAGACTTCAGTTAAGACATTGATCAACTGCAACGTTTGTATATTTGATTGCGATATAGCTTTTAGGATTTCCTGCGTATCAGAGGAAGTTCCAGGATTCAATTCAACATCAGCTTCCAACATAAGAAGACGCTGTGCAAAATATTCATATAACGTAGCATCTGAGTATGTGCCTTCATATGTGTGAGCAATGTATGTTCCAAAACGCCAGCAACGTAAAGGTTCTACATTAGAAGCCATCTTGTTTGTGGACAGTACAACAAATGTCGTCTCCATTCATCTGTGAGACGTCATTAAATAAATAGTCATTACGTATCACAGCTCTGTATTGCAAGAGTATAAGGAACAGCACTTTGCAACAGCAAAACACGCGGACGTAAATATCAGATGATTTTTGTCATACGACTTATACTGTTCTTGTTTAGTTTTCTTACGTTGGTGCGTCCTATAGAATCCACCTCTGAAGAGCCCAATACGGCATCTGTACAGCATTAAATCGACGCCCAATGTCTCTAAGGCGAAGTATGGCTCTAATAAATACACTTAGTCTATAACTTAGTCTATATTACACGCACAGGTAAATTCTATACGATACCTGTATATCTGTATAATACAAGTCAATACCGCTGGACAATGGTCACTTCACGGTCTGTTGACATCACGTAACATAATGGTCAATATCCTTTATCAAATTTTCTTTGTTTGCAAGTATAGTTAAACACCCACTCTAAATTTCCAAATGATATATACTATCACATAGATCACTCCATTAGCAATAAATCCATACCAAATTCAATTCG
Source organism: Corbicula japonica (assembly GCA_038501625.1). NCBI lineage: Eukaryota > Metazoa > Mollusca > Bivalvia > Venerida > Cyrenidae > Corbicula > Corbicula japonica. Next base: position 5,579,747 of record JAZAYU010000015.1, read on the forward strand.
GTTACCAATGAATTTAATCACTAAATCTTGAAAAATAACCACCGACTCGAAAACACGTCCACTGTACTGTAACTCATTTAAGTAACTGCCAAAGTTCAGTCGAGTTTATATTTACAGTTTACTTAATATGCATTTATACGCACGTTTAAATGGACTTTGGTACAATTTTAGTTTTTTCGTTCACTATTATATTTTGAGAGAGAGAGAGAGAGAGAGAGAGAGAGAGAGAGAGAGAGAGAGAGAGAGAGAGAGAGAGAGAGAGAGAGAGAGAGAGAGAGAGAGAGAGAGATCCGTAGAATTGTATTAAAACTTAACAGGAAAAATTCCAAACTTTTTTTTCATGAATATAAATACTTTATGAAATTGTATATGGTCCATTCTTCCAGCTATGTTAACATTATTTGTAAAATATTAAAACTCCAGTATAGTCCTGGTGAACATCCTTATAGAATAAATTAGCTTCAATCAAAGCACATATATGCGTTTTACAAATTGATGTTACTGCAAATAATCTCAATAATAAATGCAGCACATTATGCTATACAAGAAAAAGCCTTGTAGCTAATAAGCTTCCAGGCTACGTGACTGACCGTACCGTTGACTTTGAAGGGATGCCAAGATTATAACTCTACATGTCACTAACTAAGAGAGCAGTTTCGCATATTCGCCCCATTTTTTATCAAACGCCTTATGCAGGCATCTCAGGGTTTGTTTTTTTTTTATTTTTGATTTAATAAATATTAACCTCATAAGCAAAATAATTACAATTTTATGTAATATATATTTAGTAAGAAATATAGGGAAATTTTAAGCCTCTTTCAGAGTAATTGAACACTTTCTAACAATATTACAAGTTTCAATTTTTTAACTTGAATTTTTAAGATATTAACGATTTTTTTTCAAGTAACTAACCATTTATCAAGATACTTTCTTTGAAGGTAAACTTTCCAAAATTTTCGAAGGATCTACAAATTTAGAAGGCAGATCTACTGATCTGAATTTTCAATAATGAAATTTCGAGGTAATACTTACTATCTTAAAAGTTTAAGTCATCAATCGTAATTTTTTAACGTGGATTAACTTTGAAAATTGTTGGCGCTTACGACGAATCTTAGTGTAATTTTTTCCGAAATATCTGAGGGGATCATCAGTTTCCGAATCAAAATTATTCAACGATTTGCAGAATCTCATCGGTAAGTCAGGAAAGATGGATGTGTCTCTTTATTTTAAGAGGGAAACTCATTAAGACAAAATCTGACAACAAATACAAACACACAATATTTTGCAAGTATCAAAAGTTAGTCAAAATGAAGAAATTGCTTATTTTCAATGAGGCCTTCTGAAAACGGATAAAATTATGTCATAAACTTTTTAAACAACAATTTATACTATCCCAAAGGAATTTAGGTTCCTTTCGATATTGAACGAATTGTTAATGTATGATTTATTGTTTGCTTAAATAATCGAGAAACATTAATTCCGCAAGATATTGTAGTTTGTCCAGTCTTGCAACTTTAGTAGCTACCACGCTTGTTTCTAGCTTTCTTTATTTCATCATTGCTTTACACATTTAGTTGTGCATGTTTTGACAAAACATCAATTAAGATATTAAAGAGGAGTTGACGTCATCAATATAGTCTTATATTTCCAAAATTGGATAGATTAGTCTGCGAGGAAGTCTGAGTCGTTAAAATTAATTAATGAACTACTTATGTCTAGAAGGCTTAAATTCAGAACTTCGAACTCAGAAAAGTAATGAGGGTCATAATTTACCTTAATAAATTAAAGTTGAAACATTAACCGTGTGGTGACAGTCCAAAACAACATGATTGTAATGCTTTCAATCATATTGACATAACAAATATTATTTAGACTTTTTCGGACCCAAATGATTCAGTTCTCTTTATAAATTATAAAACTTGATAAGCATGCACGAACTTGAACGGTTGGTACTCGGGAAAAGTTAAAATGGATATATATCATTTAATACTGCAAAGAATGCAAAGAAAACAAAGCAGAAAACAAATTGGAAGTAATTCTATAATGATCGAACATGCTAAATTGCAACTTCATAAAATTATCATTCTTATGGTTCGTTAATATTTTTACTGATGGAAAACAATTTAGCAAGTTCATAATTTCGTTGCGTTTTATCCGGCAATGAAACTGGGGGTCAGGCGTAAAAATTCAGACAAGGCTCAATACCAAGTGCCCACCATTCGCAACCATGACTGCCAGACAACGCCTGCATTCAGCTTACTGCGCACGTTGAAGAACATGGACGTTGTTGACGTCGTGGCGCTCTCTCACATAAGAGATCAATGGGATAAGGTCTTGCAGCACATTGACGCGATGCGAAAAATGTTCTGGGTGTTCCTCGCAATGTTTTCGTCTTCTCGAAGTTAGAAACCTTCAATCGATATTAAATTTACCTGGTGTGTAAATATATTAAATTTACCTGGTGTGTAAATTTTAACATATAAAATGGCAACCACCAGTGTTCAAATTTCAGTAGAATTTCTTTTGAACTCACATGTGTATCATTATTACGGAATCGACCCTACGATTTCGACGGGCTATCGTGTCGATTCCGATTACGGTATTGCGCATGAGCAAAAAGGAGTACCTTGATACTTTGAAACCATGTCGCAAAATAAGGCTTCTGATTGGACAATATTACTTTCATCCGGGTGCGATAGTCCAGATGGCTTGCTTCCGGATTTTAAAACTGAAAAGCCGCCATTTTGTTTCTCGATTCACATTTTCAGAAGTTCTTCCATATGTTAGATTAAACTCGCCAAAATAAATTAAGTTAAATAAGTTTCTACATTGATTAAAACCTAATATTGTCACAGAGTTAGGGTCTAACAGTAGACTCCACCGTAGCGATGCGTATTAAGGTAGTTGTTCGAATTTTGGTTAATAAATTCAAATACAGAGGGACAAAGTGACATACACCGGTTTCCTCAACATCCTAAACATTGGAAATTTACGACGTTGTTATTTATTTTTTTACTGCAATCATCAACAAGAACAGTAAGTTTAACATTGCAAGTTTAGATAGTCATATCGATTGCTTTCGTTTTAATTTGGTGTGGGAAAGCGATTATGTATTGCGTTGAATTAACTCTGGATATTGCAGACTGGATAGAACTGGTCAAGTGAAATCTGACCAGCTAATGGCATTGAAGATGTGAATTCATGATCAGGACTCGAACCCAAGGTGCGCAGATATAGCACAGCTACTCTGCTAATATAAGTTGAAATTTGAGGCATGGTAAAGCTGTGTTTACCAAATGCTATCTGAATAATAATGCTTCATTTACAACAAATAAAAATTATTAGAGCTACATTTCATAAAAAATGAGGCATAGTGTAGAATGATTTAAATAGGAAGCACGGCGAAGCCGTGTTTACCAATAATTATTTATTTCAGATTTTCGGAATAATTGCTCTGACAGAGGTGTAGAAATTTTCTTTGACCTACTCGCCCTGCATGTCGAGTGAATGACTAAGTGCACTCGCCCTTACAGAAAGTTCACTCGTCGTTACTTTCTGTTGCAATTTTCGTTTTTCGTTTCGTTCTATCTCTTTCTTACTGTCTCGCTCGCTCTCTCGCTTTTCATCATCACCCGTACCTTGTGTAAAAAAACGTTACTCACTTTAACGTGAGTAAATTAATTATTTCCTAATCTCATAATACGTAAAAAACACAAACAAAAACTAGGAATAGGTCGTTGTATTCAGCGGTAATATACATTAAAATTTTCAAATGTCTGTAATGTCCAAGTTCAAGTTGCTCAAAAACTGTCCAAAGAGGTAGAAATCAGTGGGCCTGTAGTGTGCGAACCGTCCGAATGAAAAGCTGACATCCGAAGTTCTGGCTATTTAGCAGTCCAGAGGACGAACGGAAAACTTTCAACACATCTGGATAAAGCTTCGTCTAATAGTACCACTCGAACCTGAAACTAGTGAATGGCCTTAAAATATCCATATTTCTTACATGATAAATAAATATATTGTTTATGACTAAGAGAAAACAGCAAAACTCGAAACACCTGAAACAAAAATAAACACTTTATTTACACCCATTTTTCAATTTATTCTCTGAAAGTTCTGTTAAACCTCGACAACCATCCAAAAATAATATTAACAACCTATAGGGCGGGTGGGCGGGTGCCGACATGTTTACCGCTGAATAGAAACGCCTCGAATGGTGTACACAGATAAAACCAACACTTAAATAGCCTAATCGCAGGAGATACACGCATCTTTTCCCTCCACACTGACAATTACCGTCAAGTTCGTATTATTCGAAACGGAAATAATTTCATTTACTCACTTTAACGTGGGTAAATTAATTATTTCCTTATCTCATAATACGTAAAAAACACAAACAAAAACTAGGAATAGGTCGTTGTATTCAGCGGTAATATCGAATCAAACAAAGAGAGACAACTGATGAGAACTGCAGTTGAAAGGCATTTACATTTAAAAAAATCTTAAATTGTCACACCTTTTGTAACTTTGCATGCGTCGTTTCAACCTTTGAAAAGATTGTACTTCATACTATCAACAAAATGAAAACAAATTCACTCATTTATAATTTCACCAAATAATCTGGAACCATCACGGACACCTCAGCCACTGTCAAAAAACAATGTTAAGCACTTGTTTTGTTAACAACTGGTCTACAACAAAGTAGGTCTCAGGATCGTGTCATCAATCTTCAAAGAAACTGAATATTCAAAAACCACATTAACTACAAATTTACTTATTTGACACACAACGGCACCAGAGAACGTGTATCAAACACAAATAAAACACAGAAACCACAACATTGAGTTCAGGGAACATATCAAACACATATTACACAATTAACACAAGACTTAATCACAAACCAACGGCATCTGTGTGCGTAAAAAACCAGACACGTTAACATAAACAAGACGACAACAAGAACTGGCTAAAATTTTACTCAACAAACAAGAAAACTGCCCAGACTACATAACTGACACTGCAAAGAAACAGCAACAGTTCGTATACAAGACGACAACAAGAACTGGCTACAATTTTTCTCAACAAACAAGAAAACTGCACAGACTACATAACTGACACTGCAAACAAACAGCAACAGTTAGTATACAACACGACATCAAGAAGTGGCTACAATTTTACTCAACAAGCAAGAAAACTGCACAGACTACATAACTGACACTGCAAACAAACAGCAACAGTTCGTACATAACTGACACTGCAAACAAACAGCAACAGTTCGTATACAACATACTTGGCACCGGGGGCCACACAACAACGGCACCGGGGGCCGTGTTCCCAAACACATAAAACACAAAATACTTGGCACCGTGGGCCACACAACAACGACACCGAGGGCCGTGTTCTCACACATAAAACACAAAATACTTGGCACCGGGGGCCATACAACAACGGCACCGGGGGCCGTATTCTCAAACACATAAAACACAAAATACTTGGCACCGGGGGCCACACAACAACGGCACCGGGGGCCGTGTTCTCAAACACATAAAACACAAAATACTTAGCACCGGGGGCCACACAACAACGGCACCGGGGGCCGTGTTCTCAAACACAAAATACTTGGCACCGGGGGCCACACAACAACGGCACCGGGGGCCGTGTTCTTAAACACATACAACATAAACTTTGGCACCGAGGGCCGTGTGTAAAATACAACACATATAAGCACTGTATCACACACCAATAGCACTCGGTGTGATCTTGAAATAAAGCATCTCTAGAAAAACATTAATATATAATACGTTACTATTTAAAGTTCCCAAAATATTCTATTCATTAAAATAATAATTTCTAAATGGTTGACATTAAAATTGGCAGCATTTTCTCAGCGATGCATAATTCAAACGATAATATTTACTACATTTCAAATCCAGACTCAACGATACTAAAAGTCTGCCTGCAAAGTGTCTTTCACATTTGCAATGTCACTGAGAGTATCTCACTAGTTTCATCATTTGCACTAATCGTAAACTTTTCCGGACCACAATTATATCCAAAGTTATTCTTATCATTACACCGAAATTGTCAGTTTTGGCTTCAAAAAAAAAAACCATTAAAGATTGAATACGATGCTGTTAATTACATCATCTCAAAAGCCATAGATGCATTATTTTACAAAAATAAGGGGATCAACTGAATATTCATAAACCACCTGAACTGCTTATTTGACACAACAGCATCAGGGACGGAGCATCAAACACACATACAACACAGAAAACACGGATCACACAGCAATGAATACAAGAGACATATCAAACACACCAGAAATCACAAACCAACGTCATCTGTATGTAAACACCATGCACAATTTCAACATAAAACCACACACCAATAATACAAAGGACTGTTATTTCAAACGTATACAAGACGACAAAAATAACTGGCTTTAAATTAACACAACAAAACAAGGAATAATTCACAGGTTACATTAATAACATTGCAAATAAACGTCAACAGCTCATACACAACACAGCTGGCACCGGGGGCCACACACCATCGGCACCGTGTTCTCATACATACAACACAAAACTGGGCACCGGGGGCCACACAACAGCGACACCTTGGAATATGCAGATCAAATATTTGGACATTCGGTCCTACAACATTAGAAATCACATCAGACCAGTTCAAATTTTACCGGACAGGTCTGACGGTCCGGCGACTTTTAGGAAGTAAAATAAATTAAGTCATCGGAAGGTATATGCATGCATTGGGCAAATAATATCGTTTATAAAATTTGTTTTTTGTAATTTGTATTTCAGTTTGAAGTATACATATGAAAGATGCGTGACAAATCTGGTTCAAAAAGCATAAAACTGGAATAGGAGAAAAATTAGACTACTGGAGAGGTAATTTTTTTAAATTTACTATTAATAAACAGTACAAACACTCAAACAGCACAGAATTTGCCCTTCCTTTACATGACTATGCAAGGCTGGACAAACCCACCAGCCCGACGCCTTGGACAAGCTGAAAATTGTTTCGGACAATCTTAAAATATTTGATTGCTTGTCCGTGGGCTAGCTCAATTTTTTAGTGTAGACTAGTTTAAACGTTAATTTGATATGCGCCATTCTCTTTTAGCACCCTATGCATATCATATTACAACAGCAATAAGTTTATTGCAAAATAATATGTTTTGAGATCTATTTTAACATTGTCAAGCCCCCATATCTTGTTTCTTTCTTTACTGTTAATACTAACCAATCCGAATTTGCTTATTTGCGCAAAAGTGGGACTAGCTGAAATAATTATCCAGCTAGTTCTGGACTAGTTACTAAAAAAAAAAAATTTGTCCAGCCCTGCTAAGGTGTACCATAATCTCTGGCATGTTCACACAACATCTCCTGAACATGCCAAATTTTTGGAAGACACAGAATCAAACGCCACAAAGTTTCACTGCGGCCCATGTTGTACATACATGATCCCTGTGGTCACTTATTTAATCCTTTATTTAGTGGGTAAATCTCATAATCTTGTTCACTTTTTTTTAGAAAGAAAACAATGCTGTTTCAGTTTTCACAGTTAATAACTGAACCTACTTCATGGACACACCTTTTTACCACATGGTCAGCCCATGTAAATCCAGATCAGATAGTACAGATGTAGATTCAGATCAGCTGGCACATCTCTTTCTGGTCTTAAAATGTGATAACACTGGTTTTATGCTAATCTTGTGTAGGAATTAAAGATGGCATGAATTTTTTCATCATTACCATCTTCCTTTTATGTGATTTTAAAAGACCCTACATGTAATAAATAAATTATGGCAACGGTATGAATTGTAACAGCAATTTATGTACATCTTCATAAGCCACAAAAGGTACTGTATAACTGACTTACTAGTCTTTAGAGAAGATTTAAAATAAAACATTTATTTTCAGTGATGTTTATCAGCTTATGAAGGCTATAGATACTTGTGCAGAATTGGTAGACAGCTATGGCACAGAATATGAACATTACCATAGTAAACAGATACAAGATTTGCATGAATTTTCTTTATTTTCATTTATTAAATCTGCATGAATGTATAATAGAAATCCCACTGAATCTACCGGTGCATGAATTTAAGTTACTATGTTAGTTTTTTTTACATTTTACTTCATGAATACACCCTTTATCACATTAGTGACCAATGTATATCCAGTTCAGCAGGCTCATCTGTGCAGTCTGATCAGGATCTACACTGTTTAAGTTAAGATTCATGAGGTTATTTCTGACCAAGAAGCAACTAGTTTAGATCCAGATCAGACACCAAAAATGTTCGGCTGACGTGGAACGATACTGTTGTCTTTGTGATTTAAAGAGTCTCCATAGTGTCAAGAGTCAGAATACCTGAAGTAATTATCAGAGCGTAGAGCATAAAAAATCAATGTATTTGACAAATTTTATTTTTGTGTCTAAATATTTTCAATCAATTTTAACTGTCGACAAATAAATTTATAAAAGCAATAAGATATACAATTATTTTTGAAGATAAATTAATATGCTGTTGAATTTAATATTTCAGGAAAACAGCTTCACATGAAAGGTTAACTGTACTAGACAGTAGAGGGAGCATACATTCTATTCGGATAATAAATTCCTCTACTGTCACTTATAGTATTATCTTAAGTCCTCAGATCCAAAAGTATGTTTGTTGATTTCAAGCTTGAATATTCAAAGAATATGACAAGCTTCGCTACTTGCTCTGTCATTGGTGTCACCATATTCCAACTCAGAATTTTAGGTGTTGTGGAATAATGTTTTACAATCTACCTTGTTAACCAGATTTTTATGAGTCTACATTTCTTATACCATTGATCTGCCTTGCCATATTGATCACATTTTGGTGCTTTAACTAAGAGTTTACAGGCAAACTGGTGTATTCAACATCAAAAACATCTTTCAAACTTCACAGAATCATTCAACTCAACCTTGATCAGTTTTGGTTAAAAAGTAAACAACAAATGATGACTTGTTTCTTTGTTTTACTGTTAAACATACGAAATACTTCACTTTTGATTCGTCGATTCCGAGAGAGGCAGTGCCTTAGTTCATATTATTCACAATGTACTGTAACAATTTCTTTATCATGTTGTTTATATGATAAATTGTTAATGTTTGTAATAAATAAATATACGAAATTATAGACCATTGATTTTGTGGTCCTTAAATTTTTTATGGGTATATAATGTTCATGTTAATGTTGTATAAGGAATATAATCAGTCATGATGAAATTCTTAAATTAGAAAAACAGTTACATAAAACATTTCGGTAATAACATTTCTTAAGACAGAAAAGTTGTTCCATCTGGAAATGAATTGAGCCATATGTTTTACTTGTTTAACTTGCTCTCTACATTTTCTTGAGGTTTAAAAACTAACTAAGTTTTGTAAAAGTGATGTAACAGTAAACGTGATTTACCATTCGCAGAAGAACTGTTCTTTTTCTCGGCTCCATTATACACTCAACCAAAATCTAATTGGTCACCAATTGTATTTGTTTACAATATATGCTAGTTTCGTTTCTTCCCTACGTCAAAGGAGGTTATGGAAAGAATTGTTTTGTCTTGAAAATCAATTCTCTAACGTCTTTGTAATTTTTATTAATTGTTTTCTTAAATGAACCTATACCATTTACTTACACAGCAGGATCAAAATTAGAACAGTCCTTTATTGAAAGGGATGTGATTTTAAGTGAATTCAATGTTCAAATACTGACAAAAAGTGACCAATTAGAACTTTGGGTGAGTGCATAACTATATTATGTCTGAAGGTCTGTTATGGATGGAGGCCGAAGGCTGTGTTTTATCAGTCATAAAACAATTCCTTATGCAACGACACAATATAGATCTGACATGTATACATAAAAGTACAGATTACTTTTCAAATGTAATTTATTATTAATATAGTTATAACATTTAAGTGTGTCACTTTTAGTAAAACATAAACAAAAAAAATTACAGTTCCTAACATCTTTTTGTATAAACAGTAAATAAAGAAGAGACAATATTAAATATATCCAGCAAGGAATCAAACGGTGCATTGTCTAACCTGAACTCCTAGGTGCTCTTGCACTGAGGGAGCCTAGCTATTGGCTAATATGCTAATGCAGTAGCACTCACCATGCAAGCTATGTTACAAAGTAGATTAGCATGCTGCACAGGGTGATTAATAGCCAATGGGTGCATAACAATCATTTTAGAGTAATATTTAAATTTCTCCTTTTACCAGCGGTAGATCTACCCACTCTCACAACATGGCGTTTATTTGGCAAAATAATTATGAGCCGATTGTCGAAAATTGCGTTTTGTGTAATATATTTGCCCTACCTAATTAAAATACACATTCAAACAAATGATTTTTTTATTTATATTAATTTATCGGACAAAAATACAATCGTATGAGAAATCTCAAAAAAAAATTTTTTCCTGATAAATTTTATTAAATTATTATCAGGTTATTGTTAAGGTTAATATCTTAAATTTCATTTAGCCGTAAAGCTTTCTTAACAGTGTTCAAGATTTGAATTTTACAGATAGCTGTATGAAAATAACAAGTTGAGGTTGGTTTTCCTGACAACTGGTTTTTACTCACTTTAACGTGAGTAAATTAATTATTTACTTATCTCATAATACGTAAACAACACAAACAAAAACTAGGATTAGGTCGTTGTATTCAGCGGTAATATACATTAAATTTTTCAAATGTCTGTATAGTCCAAGTGCAAGTAGCTCAAAAACTGTCCAAACAGAGGTAAAATCTGTGGGACTGTACTGTGCGAACCGTCCGAATGAAAAGCGAAAATCAGTAGCTATGGCTATTTAGCTGTCCAGCAGACGAACGGAAAACTTTCAACACATCTGGATAGAGCTGAATAGTACCACCCGAACCTGAAACTAGTGAATGGCCTTAAAATATCCATATTTCTTACATGATAAATAAATATATTGTATTGTAATATAACACCAAACTCGAAACACCTGAAACAAAAAAAAACACTTTAATAACTCCCATTTTTCGATTTATTCTCTGAAAGTTCTGTTAAACATCGACAGCCATCCAAAAAATATTTACAACCTATAGGGCGGTTGGGCGGGTGCCGACATGTTTACCGCTGAATAGAAACGCCTCGAATGGCGTACACAGATAAAACCAACGCTTAAATAGCCTAATCGCACGAGATACACGCACCTTTTCCCTCCACACTGACAATAACCGTCAACTTCGTATTATTCGAAAGGTAAATAATCTCATTTACTCACTTTAACGTGTGTAAATTAATTATTTACTTTACTTATCTCATAATACGTAAACAACACAAACAATAACTAGGAATAGGTCGTTGTATTCAGCGGTAATATCGAATCAAACAAAGAGAGACAACTGATGATCACTGCAGTTGAAAGACATTTACATTTTATAAAAATAAAATCTTAAATTGTCACAAATCTTGTAACGTATGCATGCGTCGTTTCAACCTTTGAAAAGTTTGTCCTTTATACTATCAACAAAAACGAAAACAAATTTACTCATTTAAAACTTCACCAAAATATTTCTGGAACCATCACGGACATCTCAGCCACTGTCAAAAACAATTTTTAGCACTTGTTTTGTTAACACCAGGTCTCAGAATCGTGTCAACAATCTACAAATCAACTGAATATTCATAAACCACATAAACTACTTATTTGACACACAACGGCACCAGAGAACGTGTATCAAACACAAATACAACACAGAAACCACGAACCACACAACTATGAGTTCAAGGAACATATCAAACATATTACACAATTAACACAAGTAATCACAACCCAACGGCATCTGTTTGCGTGAACACCAGACAAATTAACATATACATATACAAGACGACAACAAGTACTGGCTACAATTTTACTCAACAAACAAGAAAACTGCACAGGCTACAATACTGGCACTGCAAACAAACAGTTCGTATACAACATACAAGAAAACTGCACAGGCTACATAACTGACAGTGCAAACAAACAGCAACAGTTCGTATACAAGACGACAACAAAAACTGGCTACAATTTTACTCAACAAACAAGAAAACTGCACAGGCAACAATACTGGCACTGCAAACAAACAGTTCGTACACAACATACTTCGCACCGGGGGCCACACAACAACGGCACCGGGGGCCGTGTTCTCAAACGTATACAACATACAACATACTTGGCACCGGGGGCCACACAACAACGGCACCGGGGGCCGTGTTCTCAAACACATACAACATACAACATACTTGGCACCGGGGGCCACACAACGGCACCGGGGGCCGTGTTCTCAAACACATACAACATAAACTTGGCACCGGGGGCCAAACAACAACGGCACCACGACCGTGTTCTCTAACACATAACATACAACATACTTGGCACCGGGGGCCACACAACAACTCCACCGGGGGCTGTGTTCTCACACACAAACAACATAAAACATACTACGCACTGGGGGCCACACGACAACGGCATCGGGGGCCGAGTTCTCAAACACATACAACATACAACATACTTGGCACCGGGGGCGACACAACAACGGCTCCGGGGCCGTATTCTCAAACACATACAACATAAACTTGGCACCGGGGGCCGCGTGTCAAATACAACACAGATAGGCACTGTATCACACACCAATAGCACTCAGTGTTATCTTGAAATTAAGCATCTCTAGAAAAACATTTAATAATCGTTACTTTTCAACTATGTAATTTCCCAAAATATTCTAATATTTATTAAAATAATACTTTCTAAATCGATGAAGTTAGAATTTGTAGCATTTTCTCAGCGATGGATAATTCAAACGACAGTATTTAATACATTACAAATCCAAACTCAACGATACTAAAAGTCTGGTTTACCATCTCACTGAGAGTATCTCACTAGTCTTATCATTTGCACTCACCGTATCTTCTCCGGACCGAAAGAAAAAAAACCAAAGTTATTCTTATCATTACACTGAAATTGTCAGTTTTGGCTTCGAAAAATCATTACAAATTAAATAAGACGCTGTTAAATGGATTATTTACAAAAAAAAGTGATCTTAAAGCAACTTGAATATTCATAAACCACCTGAACTGCTTATTTGACACAACAGCACCAGGGACCAGGGACCGAGCATCAAACACATATACAACACAGAACACACGGACCACACAGCAATGAATGCAAGAGACCTATCAGACACACCAGAAATCACATTGAAAATTAAAGATTGAATAAGAAAGCTGTTAATTACAATTTTTTAAGAAAGCTTTTATTGCAATATTTTCCAAAAATATGGTGATCTAAAACTGAATTCCGACTTTTATTTCAATATTTTAGAACAAATTAAATATCGTTATAAAAGTCTAACCAGACATTATAAAATCCTTATAGCATTTACACTTTTGCCTGCTCTTAAACATCTGTTTTCAATTAGAAATATAAAATATAATAGTCCACAAAAAGTTTCAGAAAAACTTAATGTCCGACCCGTTGATACCCAGTTCTTCACGTATTCTAAAGAAAACAGCAAATGCTAAAATAGATCAAGTCACATCTCTGAAATCTCACAAGGAACTGCCTTCCAAAACGAATACCCAGTACTTCACGTATTCTTAAGAAAACAGCAAATGCTAAAATAGATCAAGTCCAATCTCTGAAATCTCATAAGAAACTGCCTTCCAAAGCGAAGTTAAAATTAAGGTTTAGCTATTTCAGTAATAAGTAATTCTTTCTTACAAACAGGCTTAGCTATCTTACGAATACATCCAGAGAGACACATTTTCAACCAATCATCCTCACACGGATTTTCAAACGTCTGCTATATGATTCCACAATGAAATATCAGGTTTATTTTTGATTAACTAACCTTTTTCTGAATAATCTTCGATAAATACATAGCTACCGTTACCGGCAAAAATTACAGACTGTATAAATGGTTTACTTTTAACCATTGTTGAAAATTTTTTAACGTTAAAGTCAAATTACAAACTTTAGATTCTTCCCTTCCAAAATACAAAGCGTCCTTGACCTCAGACAACAGCATTAGGATCTTCAAAGCTGGCGTGGCAAACACTTGCAACCTCCTTCTATCTATCTGTATGGAAAACGTCCTATATTAATTTTAATTAAAAACATGTAAGCAAGAGTAACAAAAATATACAAAAAAATAACCATTAAGTGATCTAACTGAAAGAACTATCCGTAAATATTATACACATGGTTTACATAATGGTCTCAATATTACAAACAAAATCAAATGGCATATTCTACAAATTTACCATTTCTTACAACTGACTGTACTTAATGTAAGAGTCGTATGTTTCAAGAATCAAATGATAATACATAACCAAACTTAATTATATCCTTAAAGAGAAAGGACTATGTATACTGTATATTGTAGACGCTTTCCAAGTACAACTGTACTTATAACGGTACATCTATCCGTCATTATTAGTCATGTTTTTATGAAACCCATCTGATTGTTAAACGGCATGACTGTATGCAAAAAAATAATATTTTCACCATCACTGTTAACAAATTATCGGCTAAACATACTGCTCGTTAACATTGCTGTTTACATGTTTCAAAATAAATGTAAAATTAAATTCTCTTGTTTAAAATGTACATTCACTTCTTAACTCATTATTACATTCGGGCCTCTATTCCAACACTTCATTAAATATAAAAAACAGCTATTTTAGAATTACTGGTCTTGCTTCTCTCATGCCAAATCACCATTTCCATTTACCGCCAACTAAAATAACCGATGTCTATAACTTCTTTTTCGGCTGAAATAATTTCTGTACAAAAAGCCAAGCAACATTTTAATCTTCCTTTTGCAAAATGGTCCACAACAGTTACACTATTTTCAAACAAAAGAAGATACCCGGATTTCTAATTTAACAAAAGCCGATGAAATAAAACAGTACTTATCACAAAATTCTCTTAGTTTCTGGCTCCCATCGCTTCGGTTCCTGTTAAATCAGCGGCGCAATCACTGGTGAAGTGCCCTACTTATCTGACTTGTAACAAACGACTTCTTTCCATTGGAGAAAGCCCCCTGTTGCCATATGTCCTTGTTGACTGCTACGTGATCCTTTAATGTGACGAAAAGGCTTTATTCTGACACTCTCTGCTGTCTATTCTGTCACAAAGTTCAAACCTTTAGTTTGCTGAATCAAGTTATAAAAAAACGTTGGCAACCCTCCGAGTAAACTGCTACATAAATGTGTTCTTCTCCTTGCCGACATGTTTACCGCTGAATAGAAACGCCTCGAATGGCGTACACAGATAAAACCAACACTTAAATAGCCTAATCGTACGAGATTCACGCACCTTTTCCCTCCACACTGACAATTACCGTCAACTTCGTATTATTCGAAACGTATATAATTTCATTTATTTCGCAGGCCTCTTCGTTTTGTTAATAAATTTGACGGTTTGATATAGTTGTGTTGTTGAAGGCTAATGTTTTTACAGAAACGGCCTTATTTTTCTCCCAGTTCAACTCACTCGCTGACGAAAAAGTATACGAAAATGTTAAATTTTGGTTCTGAGCTTCTCTGAGCCGATGGACTGGATTTACTTTGATCGACATGTTTCAAATAATAAGTACGATTTCCCCAAAAATACACAACAAATTTATAAGTATACACCTTCGAAATGTGGCATTACTGGCTGGATATTTAAGCTATTGAAAAGTAAAATATAATTCAAATGACAGACAAGTGACTGCTCACATTTAGAATACTGACACCCTTAGAATTCACAACATCAGTAAATAACGCGTATGTCAGCCAAAATGTTGTACTTCAACATGTCATAACTGACATTTTGAATAATATTTTTTCTAATTAATCAGTGCATTTTTAGAGCTCAACCGCAAGCCAGAAATTCCCAGTAACGAAGAATTGCATGTTTTATTGCAAGTTTTAGAGCAATATCTCAATTTTCAAGCCAGTAATGCCCCAGTACGTAGATGTATACTTAGAAAAGTTGTTAAGTGTAGTATATATTTCCGTTGTGTCTTCTAAGTAACCAACGGTTACTTAACCAACCCCACCAACCACCAATTTGGGCGATGGTTCTAAGACATATTAAAATGAACACTTAAATAAATGAAAAAACAGATTAACACTTAAATTAGGAAGTTAGAGATATGGATTATGGAATACAACTCAGGATAATGAATGTTTACAAGCACTATGAAATTTATAACTGTACAACCACTTATAACCCTAAATTCGAAAAAAAAAGGAATGATCCTGATAAACAAGATTAACCGCACAGCAAAAATGTAGAGAAAAGAGAATTAAATTATGACATCACCAACAATTAACGAAAATGAAAACTCTTGGAACGGGCATTGGCAAAACAATTAGCCACGGCAAATGGGCCATAATTTGATCATTATGTCGTTTGTAAAAAGGAGACACGCTTCTGCCGAGTTTGGAAGCTGTAGCCATAGGATTATATCAGTAGGTTGTACGCACAACCAAACCGGGACAGCGACGCCGACGAATCAGCGCGACATTTTTAAAGCATAAGACGGCACACTTATAATACCAGGCAATAATGAGGTCAGACATGAACGGCAACGGCAGCCGCCTAGCAAACATAAAACGTTACTTGAATATGTGAAATTACCAAATAACAACGGCATACGAGGACCACACAACAACAAACGGTATAGATGAGCACATATCCAGAATCCGAAGCCGTTACACCACTTAACGACACCAAAGACAATCTATACAATTCAAACACATCACAATACTACGACAGCAACCAGAACCACATTAACCACAATAGCCGACCCCCAAAACCCCTACCAAATGCAACTATAATAATAATAAGGACCACAACGACGAACACCACCACCATCCACAAAAACTACCCAGAACAAACGACCAAAAGAAACGCCCATGTTTGTGAAAAAAATCATTTTTGCAAAAAAAACAACTATCGATGATTGTCACATTCGCATTTGCAATTATTCAGTTTCATTCAGTCTATCTAATGCAGCATTAATGAACACTGAAAACATAACAAAATGATTTCCAGTGTATGCAACACAGACTTAACAATGATTGTGCTTTGCAAACTTATGTGGATAACTTGGATAACTTACTAAGCATTCAAAATATACCTACAAACAAAATACACCCCCTTTCCATACCTGATGATTTATTAACATTATTAGTATTTTATTACAATTTTTTATTAGAAAATCACTTAATGTTATCAAAAAGACCTTACTTGATTGGCGTGGGCGGTGCACTTACCCACCCCACCCCACCCCTGAAGAAATTATTTTGGAGTAAAGGAAATGTAATTAAAAATATTAGTGGAGAGGGGTACTACCAATCATCATGATCCACCCCTGAAGAATTCAAATTCTCGTTAATAATTCAGTAAAAAACGGCATGAAATACCTTACGTTATAGTTGCCAAAAGGGGTTATTTTTGTTAATGGTAGATGAGTAACTGTAAAACTACTCTTGTCAAGTTAGGTGGATATAAATTTAGATTTTCATAAATGAGTATAAGTGAAGTAACGGTTCAAACATGTTGTATAATTAATATAAACTACTTGGAACCTGAACACACACATCGAAGATTTTGTCACTGATTGACCGACTTAATCCTAAAGTGATTATGTCAGATCCTATTAATAATTCCTACATCATAGTTTAATGATACACTACAATGATAGGATTTTATGGTGTTTGTAAATTAAAATAATTCAAACCCATTATCCCCTGAGAAATATTTAAACAAATGAAAATGACCATTACGGTTACATTTTATTAATTTTGTTAACACCTGTTTGGTGAGAGGGAGACTTGACTAGTGTATAAGAGCTTGATGTACTTTTATGTGACTGAATAAGAATGCAAATTTTCATTAAAATGTTCGGCGCATTCCACCTTAAGCAGTTAGTTTCCTGAATGAGGTAGTGTACACCACAACCAACAACAACGGGAACGATCCCCAAGCAGAACGACAACAAACATTCAAGCACGAAATGCTAAGCCAAAAATATCCAACAACCAGGAAACACAGGTACAACCCCACCAACAATAACCACCACAGTCATTTATAACAACACAACTACAGCCATGTTTAGAATCACAAAATCAACGCGACAACAAACCATTAAAATACACCACAATAATCACCACCAGAACAACCAATCATCACAGCAACAACCACGATCCACAAATGCCATACCAATCATCAATAAGACCCTAACACAACAAAATACAGAACCACCTTCACAACCAGCAACCGAGCCAACAATGACCAACTACTGCCACCACTAAACCACTAAACAACCACCACAAACCACCACTATAATCACCAAAACAATCACAAGAATATCACAGGAACAACCACAACAATAACATTGTGCTATGTTTTTCCTGAATTATTTCTTGCAAACAAATGTTATGTAGGCTATTTTTGTCATTAAATTTCAACTTTTTGTGAAATGCGGTTTTAATGTAAACGTACGTAAATAAGGGCCCACTTCACTCCTCCCCTTCATCGTTTTTAAACGAATATCAAAATCTTAATGTCATTGCACAAATGAATGTTACAATTAAAATTTCGCTTCACAAAACCTAAGCAACACAAAAAAATTTTACATTTCCACATGAGTATAATGATACTGACAACTAAATGTTGTAACTCTTCGTTAAAAACTTTCAACTAGGAAAAGGGTAGGTCACCCGTTTACGCGGCCAGGAAATTGAAGGTCAAACAAACTTTTACTATTATCTCATAAGGAACTCACGAGGACACAAGATATTTTTTTATCATACAATTTGGCATTAAAAATGAAAGTGTATTGTTCAGTTTTTGTGAATAGGGAATTTTTAGATCTCTCTATTTATCTTTACTGTTTTAACGTTTGGCCATGTGCAAAATAAAGATACCTTAGTAACCTTTATTTCCGCATTCATTAAACGGCATTTTGCCTTGGATATTTTGATAGTTTTCTTTTTTATCAATGAAAACTGCAATTGCAACTAATGGGCCCTTTTTTACTTTAAAACCGCTTTACAAAAAACAGTTGAATAAAAAGACAAAAACCCCCTATATGAAAAGAAGATATAACATGAAATCTCCAACGATTTTGCATAAAACTTTAAATTGGCGTTTGTCATTAATTTCCTAGAATTTGATAAATACCCGTGATTCTCCTTTAAACAAATTCATCGAATAGTCGAGCTGAAATTGACATACAAATCAAGCGAACTGTTCTTTTAACAACATTTATTTTTTGCTTTTACTGAATATTCTATATTGAAGTATTGTGAAAATTGTTAAATACCATGTAGTCTGGCTTCCTTTGATTTGACAGCTGGGTGCTTGTGTGTTTGATAGCGACTTGCTCCACTTCGGATAATCACATAGCACCTCGGCTACAAAGCCAACCACTGGCGAAGTGTCCCACTGCTTCACACTTGAAAAAATATAACATTAAGTCCGAATTTAAATTTTAACCATATTTCATAATACCAAAAAGTGAAAAACCATTAAATGAACAATCAAGGCAAAGTTCTATTTCTTAGAAATATTATTAGTTCATATTATATAAGCGGACTGGTATTGGAAATATTTCCATTTTCAGGTGTCGACTTTCCTCATATTTATTTAAAAAACCTGATAGATTTAAGTCTACAGTCACAGCAGACAACCAACAACAACCGGTACAACCCCAAACAGAACGACAACAACCGACTAAACCATAATCGCCACCTCAAATAAAACCAGGAAACAACAACCATCACCAGAACCACAACAGGACCTTCTTAAACAAAACGACCATCCGGAGACTCATTTACACTGTATATAAACCGATTGTATCATCTACCGGTTATAGCGCACTGATTGTCACAAAAACATAGTAAACAGTTAAAAAATGAGGAGATTTTGTATGTATTGTATTGAAGAAATCCATGACAAATACATGTTCAACAGGCGATTCTCGTGGCACTTGTTTAGAAAGACGTTATTACCATTTTTATGCAACTTAAAAAATCGCTTAAATCTCTCACACAAAGTACCGTTTGCACTGTGTACTGTTATAAAATCAGCGTAAATGTTTATGTCTAAACAGGTTTTGAGAGGTATTCTCATGCTAGCGATGATAAAACATTTCATTTTTATTCTTACAATAATAATAATACCATTGCTGATCAATTAAACATCAAAACATTAGACCAAACATAAATGTAGCTTCGACCCAGACTGTATCATTTATTGAACATGTGAACTCAATCATTAGTATGTTTCTAGTGATCTTTCTGTGTATCAGTTATGGCGATTTTTTCAAAGATGATTTTAGAATATTTTTCGGATTTAAGAATAACGGCTTGATGTAAAGACATGTATTAAAAGTACAGAGATATGTGATACGTTATGAAATATTAGGGCCTCGGTGCCTTTATATTCTGCGGCGACACGAAACAATTGTATCTACCTGACTTCATTAGTTAACACCCAGGTCGCTCTGAGAACTGCAATTTACAACAAGCGATAATTAATGTCTTCCCAAAATGTTTTTGATTTGATAAACATAGTCTGAGGTTTTTTTAAAGTAATAGTTTCGAAACTGAAGGTTCACGATTACGAATACATACGCAGGTAGGCGTGACATACAAATTCTGAGGCAAAGCAAGTTATTTAAACACTGATATTTAAAGCTAATGATAAACCCTTTACTCAATGGTCGACCAATGTAGATCATCGTCAGCTGGAACATCCATGTCATTTGATCGGAATATACAATGGTCACTTGTTTTCAGAAATATTCTAATAAATGTATTAGCAAACAGCGTACTATATATCCCATGGAGAAAAGGGTCAAATCGAACTTTAGCAAAGGAATCAATGTCTTGTTTTCCGCCCAAGGATTGACTATCAAAAAGGTCTTCCCTTGGGAGTCAGGCATGTTCCCACAAAAATGACAATATGATGGGTTCGAAGTTTGTAGGATTTTAGGAATTAATTAGTTAAAAAATTTAATATGTATATCAGGAATGACCACATAAAGCAGACACAGCCTCCACGCACAGCCAAAAGGAAGAGAGAGAAATAGAGATGTTTTTACAAAAATTAGTGTTGAAGTTTAGTCCATACGCCACAAACAATTAACGAGTGAGAACCGGAGGGGTTACCGCCTTGGAACGGTCAGTGGCATAACAATTTGCGACGGGGTTTAAACCAGGTTCCAGGGTGCACAAACCTCACACTTGCCCCAATAGACATGTGTCACGGGGAACGGACATCGGGCAACGATAGCGAGAAACGAGCTTTAAACAGGGACAATTTCAAAATTGCTCAACTGTACAAAAACACAAGATATACGTGATATCCATGTATTAGATTTTGTCTGCCAACAAAACAAGTTATTGGGGGAATGGCAGCTCTCATTAATCTGTATTGTTTTTTTCCTGTTAATACATCTTAACATTACAATACGAGATAGTTGTTTAAAATATATATCAAATAAACACTTTACCATGCAACGGGCGTTCAATCGTCTGTGATTTTAAAAGTATACGTCTCATGGCTACACATATATTCATTTTTGTAATCGTTTAAATAAAGAACGTGACCTTGCCGTAAAAATCTTGTGCTGAAAGCAGAATGAATATGTGTGTTTAAGCAACAATTCTACAAAGAAAAAAAACAGAAATGTACGCAAAGGCTCCGGCAAGCAAAACCAATGGTGAAATAAGGTATTAATATTTGAGAGTTGTTTTAATAAAACAGTTGATTGACACTTCCTAGATATGAATTAACCAGTGAAATAACAATCTAGCTCTCATTCTTCTGCACATGTTACGTTTAATGAACATAATATTTGAATATAATTGATAAATTTCGAACATATGTTTTCATTTTAACATGTGCAGAGGACAGAGGAAAATGAAAACACCCTCGCATTAGTACCACGGGCACATGTAAAGCGTTATTCAAAAATTACATGTATCGTTGTATTATACATACAGATACATGTATATATTTATCAGTAATCTTGAAAGACGAATGAGAGCGTTAGAGATGCTACACGTGGATCGCATTGGTGGGTGCGCACCAACAGACGCGAGCAACCTATTCCAGCGGTTAACGAACAACCGGAGGAACAGCCGGATCCACTGGTGAACGAGGCGGTCCTTGACGTTAGAGACGCAGTGGTGGCGAATCCTTCCGTCTCCTCGTCATCGGATTCCGATCAACAAGATCGACCGAGGCGAAGACCTTTGTCACAATTAGAAAAAATCAAGAAATATCTAATATTTTTATTAACACGATTCTTTTCTGTCTTGACTCGTTGCCTTTTTATCACCAGTTTCTCTGGCACTCAAGCTATAATGTCGCAATGATTAGCCTCTGTCAGAGTCTTACTACCGCTGACAGAGGATGAAACCAAAGTATGTTCTTTTACAGTGGATGGGATTGGCGTCGAACTGTTTATAGTATTATGCCGCCATTTTATTGAAACTGTCATTTTCCTCACAGATTTTCAGTTTGTGCTGCAAAAAAAAGTGGTAAATAATGGTAACTGGAGTGAAAATAACGGTAAAATAATGGTAATGGTAACTGGAGTGAAAATAACGGTAAAATAATGGAAAATGATGGTAACTGGAGTGAAAATAACGGTAAAATAATCGTAAATAATGGTAACTAGAGCGGTAAAATAGGGGTAAATAAAAGGCAACTGGAGTGAAAATAACGGTAACATAATGGTAAATTATCGTAACTGGAGTGAAAATAACGGTAAAGTAATGGTAAATAATGGTACCTGGAGTGAAAATAACAGTAAAATAACGGTTAATAATGGTAACTGGAGCTCTATAATAATGGTAAATAATGTTAACTGAAACTGGAGTGAAAATAACAGTAAAATAATGGTAAATTATTGTAACTGGAGGGAAAATAACGATAATGGAAACTGGAGTGAAAATAACGGTAAGTTAATGGTATATTATGGTAACTGGAGTGAAAATAACGGTAAAATAATGGTAAATGGTAACTGGAGCTGGAGTGAAAAAGACCGTAAAATAATGGTACATAATGGTAACTGGAGGGAAAATAACGGTAAAATAATGGAAAATTATGGTAACTGGAGTGAAAATAACAGAAAAATAATGGTAAATAATGGTAAATGTGGTGAAAATAACGGTAAAATAATGGTAAATTATGGTAACTGGTGTGAAAATAACGGTAAAATAGTGGTAAATTATGGTAACTGGAGTGATTAACGGTAAAAAAAATGGTAAAAATTGGTAACTGCAGTGAAAATAACGGTCAAACAATGGTAAATAATGGTAACTAGAGTGAAAATAACGGTAAAAAAATGGTAAATTATGGTAACTCGAGTGAAAATAACGGTAATGGAAACTCGAGTGAAAATAACGGTAAGTTAATGGTATATTATGGTAACTGGAGTGAAAATAACGGTAAAATAATGGTAAATGGTAACTGGAGCTGGAGTGAAAAAGACCGTAAAATAATGGTACATAATGGTAACTGGAGGGAAAATAACGGTAAAATAATGGAAAATTATGGTAACTGCAGTGAAAATAACAGAAAAATAATGGTAAATAATGGTAACTAGAGTGAAAATAACGGTAATGGAAACTCGAGTGAAAATAACGGTAAGTTAATGGTATATTATGGTAACTGGAGTGAAAATAACGGAAAAATAATGGTAAATGGTAACTGGAGCTGGAGTGATAAAGACCGTAAAATAATGGTACTGGAGGGAAAATAACGGTGAAATAATGGAAAGTTATGGTAACTGGAGTGAAAATAACAGAAAAATAATGGTAAAAAATGGTAACTGTGGTGAAAATAACGGTAAAATAATGGTAAATTATGGTAACTGGTGTGAAAATAACGGTGAAATAGTGGTAAATTTTGGTAACTGGAGTGATTAACGGTAAAATAATGGTAAAAATTGGTAACTACAGTGAAAATAACGGTCAAATAATGGTAAATAATGGTAACTAGAGTGAAAATAACGGTAAAAAAATGGTAAATTATGGTAACTGGAGTGAAAATAACGGTAATGGAAACTCGAGTGAAAATAACGGTAAATTAATGGTAAATTATGGTAACTGGAGTGAAAATAACGGTAAAATAATGGTAAATAATGGTAGCTGGAGCTGGATGAAAAAGACCGTAAAATAATGGTACATAATGGTAACTGGAGTGAAAATAACGGTACAATAATGGTAAATAATGGTAACTGGAGTGAAAATAACGGTAAAATAACGGTAACTGGAGTGAAAATAACGGTAAAATAATGGTAAATAATGGTAACTGGAGTGAAAATAACGGTAAAATAATGGTAAATTATGGTAAGTGGAGTGAAACTTACGGTTAAATAATGGTAAGATTTATTAACTGGAGTGAAAATAACGGTAAAATAATGGTAACTGGAGTGAAAATAACGGTACAATTATGGTAAATAATGGTAACTGGAGTGAAAATAACGATAAAATAATGGTAAATTATGGTAACTGGAGTGAAAATAACAGAAAAATAATGGTAAAAAATGGTAACTGTGGTGAAAATAACGGTAAAATAATGGTAAATTATGGTAACTGGTGTGAAAATAACGGTGAAATAGTGGTAAATTTTGGTAACTGGAGTGATTAACGGTAAAATAATGGTAAAAAATTGGTAACTACAGTGAAAATAACGGTCAAATAATGGTAAATAATGGTAACTAGAGTGAAAATAACGGTAAAAAAATGGTAAATTATGGTAACTGGAGTGAAAATAACGGTAATGGAAACTCGAGTGAAAATAACGGTAAATTAATGGTAAATTATGGTAACTGGAGTGAAAATAACGGTAAAATAATGGTAAATAATGGTAGCTGGAGCTGGATGAAAAAGACCGTAAAATAATGGTACATAATGGTAACTGGAGTGAAAATAACGGTACAATAATGGTAAATAATGGTAACTGGAGTGAAAATAACGGTAAAATAACGGTAACTGGAGTGAAAATAACGGTAAAATAATGGTAAATAATGGTAACTGGAGTGAAAATAACGGTATAATAATGGTAAATTATGGTAAGTGGAGTGAAACTTACGGTTAAATAATGGTAAGATTTATTAACTGGAGTGAAAATAACGGTAAAATAATGGTAACTGGAGTGAAAATAACGGTACAGTTATGGTAAATAATGGTAACTGGAGTGAAAATAACGATAAAATAATGGTAAATTATGGTAACTGGAGTGAAAACAACGGCAAAATAATGGTAACTGGAGTGAAAAGAACCGTAAAATAATGGTAAATAAGGGTAACTGGATTGAAAATGACGGTAAAATAATAATAATGGTAATGGTAACTGGAGTGAAAATAACGGTAAAACTATGGTAAATAAGGGTAACTGGAGTGAAAATAACGGTAAAATAATTGTAAATTATGGTAACTGGAGTAAAAATTACGGTAAAATAATGGTAAACTATGGTAACTGGAGTGAAAATTACGGTAATATAATGGTAAATAATGATAATGGTAAATAATGGTAACTGGAGTGAAAATAATGGTAAAATAATGGTAAATAATGGTAACTGGAGCTGGAGTGAAAATAACGGTAAAATAATGGTAAATAATGGTAACTGGTGCTGTAAAATAATGGTAAATAATAATGGTAACTGGAGCTGGAGTGAAATTAACGGTAAAATAATGGTAAACAATGGTAACTGGAGTGAAAATAACGGTAAAATAATAGTAAATTTTGGTAACTGGAGTGAATATAACGGTGAAATAGTGGAAAAATATGGTAACTGGAGTGAAAATAACGGTAATATAATGGTAAATAATAATGATGGTAAATAATGGTAACTGTAAAATAATGGTAAATAATGGTAACTGGAGGGAAAATAACGGTAAAATAATGGTAAATTATGGTAACTGGAGCTGGAGTGAAAATAACGGTAAAATAATGGTAAATATTGGTAACTGGAGCTGTAAAATAATGGTAAATAATGGTAATTGGAGTGAAAATAACGGTAAAATAGGGGTAAAAAATGGCAACTGGAGTGAATATAACGGCAAATAGGGGTAAATAATGGCAACTGGTGTGAAAATAACGGTAAAATAATGGCAAGTAATGGTAACTCTAGCTGGAGTGAAAATAACGGTAAAATAATGGTAAATTATGGTAACTGGTGTGAAAATAACGGTAAAAAAAGGTAAATAATGGTAACTGGAGCTGGAGTGAAAATAACGGTAAAATAATGGTAAATTATGGTAACTGGAGTGAAAATAACGGTAAAAAATGGTAAATAATAATATTGGTAATGGTAACTAAAGTGAAAATAACGGTAAAATAATGGTAAATTATGGTAACTGGTATGAAACTAACGGTAAAATAATGGTAAAAAATGGTAACTGGAGCTGGAGTGAAAATCACGGTAAAAAAATGGTAAATAATGGTAACTGTAGTGAAAATAACGGTAAAATAATGGTAAATTATTGTAACTGGATTGAAGATAACGGTAAAATAGTGGAAAATTATGGTAACTGGAGTGAAAATAACGGTAATACAATGGTAGAGCGGGGGCGGGTATTACCGAACAGGTGTCTTATTCCGAACATAATTTTCAAATTAAATTTACATTTGTTTTTCATAAGATAAACATGTATGTGAGGTGAAATATGATGCCAATATACTTTCATAGAATATTTGACTTGTTTACAAGTTCGATTGCACGCTAATTTCAAATTTATTGAGTTTCAAAGAAAATCGCTGTTTGAGGTAAGTTAAGTTTATCAATTAGTAAATCCCGACACTCCAAAATCTTAAGTTTACAGAAAGTTAAATTATCTATGTCTATATAAAAGAATATGATTTTTTAAAGACGTTAACATGTATTTTTCGGGGGTTACAAATTTTATCGACACAATAACACGTGGTAAAAAGTTAACGGGGTGTTCGGAAAAAGCCGCACTTTATCTTTCATATGCGTCAAATTCCGACCATTATTATTTTCATAATATACAAGTCCTCTTTTAATAAAGTTATAAAGCAAATTATGATAGTATGTTAAACAAATACTCTTTTGAATAAGATTTTAAAAATATTCAATATAAAGTACAAGATTAACGTGATTAGGCCATCCTTAAAAAGATTGTATTTGCACGACCAACCCAGTGAAATAACCCCTGACCCCAAAACAACTTTGAACATCCTGAGAATTTTTTGTTCTATATTTTTCTTTCCATTAAAAAATAAGATAAGCATTTTACAAAACACTTACAATTGCGAACATTTTCCATACTTTAAAATTACATTCCAATTTTTTCTCCAGTACCATAGTTCAGAATTATTGCATCATTAACTAATTTAATCCAGCTAAAAATGTAAAATGTCACGTACACACTTCTTGTAGATCAAACGATTTCATAGCATAGCCGACAAAACAACACAGTCTGGTTATGAGCCGACAATTTCTTTGAAGTTCAATTTTCATGTTTTCGTGTAATTCATATTGATGATATATCTGATGACTACACTGGTCAAAAGTTCTAAGTGCACACTTTTCAATTTTGAATATCTTAAAGAAAACTTATTCAAATTGAATGAAAGTTTGACTTACAGTTAATAATGATCAAACAACAATAATTTTTTGAAAACCGTGCATATGTTTTACGTTTTACGTCATCCACGTCGGCATACGCTTTTTATGCATTATCCCCGTGCGGCAAGCGAAATTTATTTTTTTACAATCGTTTTTGTTTTTCACATGTTCACCGACTCAAGACAAACACGAAAAACACACCAACAAATTGTAACCATGGAACGGTTGACGTCAGCAGACAACGACATTGCCGTCAAAATTCTTTTCACAGGCACAATTTCAAATTTGTTGTAAAGAAATCTTGACGGTTTTCGTAAATGCAAAAGAAATACCTTATTTTGCATATTTTATTAATTTAAGAAGAAAATCAAACGATTTTTTTTTCTAGATTGATTACGTTGCTTACGTTGAACGCTGATGTTACTCAATTACGTCATTAAATATTTACGTAAAACAACGTAAACTCGAAAAAATTAGTGTAAAATTTGTTGGATAAGTGTCCAATAAATAAAAATTTAACACTAAAATTTATAGAAATTCAATAAACTTCAATATCGAATTATTCGAAAATGACGCTTATTCGGTCAAAAGGCGTATCCGAAAACTGGTCAATTTTACCGAAATGAATATATTTTTTTTCGTTTGGAAAGGCTGTTACACATCTATCATAGAAAATTGTATCATCCCAAACTGCTAGACAATTCAAAAACTTTTGGCACAAAACATTGTGTGAACAAAGGAATTTTCTCCTTGAAATCCTGTAAAAACTTTATGGATAAAATAAAGTTGAGTATGTTGGCGCATCGTGCCCAGCAGACCATTACAAAGCTACAGAAAGCTATTTCAGTGCAATGGAATAGCAAACTACAGTATTTCCTTTAAATCTGCGTGAAATTTAAATTATACAGAGATGAGAAAACGATCACAAATGATAGCCGATGCAATGATAATTAACTTGAGAATTTCTTTCTGAGAACAAGTGAGCTAAAATATTATTATTTTTTAATCTGGTTAAGCAGACTTAAAATTTTTGGTGTGCTTTAATAGAATATTGATTCTTCTTCATTGTAATTTACACTATTTTGAAAGATTCAATCAAATTATTGGAAAAATTAACATTTATCAAGTGTGCACTTAGAACTTTTGACTAGTGTACATTGAATTTGAAAATTTGAAGGACTTTACTAGGAATGTGAGTATTGTTTATTAAATTAAGAAAAAATTTAAAAGTTATTTAAATAGTCAGTTTAATCAATTAAATTTCTTATTGTTCTGTTTCTTTTCTAATGAATTTGTTGCACAGATTTATTGCTTTATGTGTAAAATACAATTAAATACACAATTTAGGCGGGTTCTTTTGTTTAAAGTTGCGTATTTTAAAAAGTTATTTTATGTTCGGAAATACACGCACATGTGTTCGGATTTAGACGCAATGGTCGGTAATACCCGAAGAACAGTGGGATATGTAAAAGTAAGGTATCTCACGTTATAATATAGTTACAGATACGGGCTTTTCTTTAAAATTTGCTTTAAGACTTAAATTATCCATAAAAAACGGAAAATATACAGTTTTAGCGTCTATTACCGAACAGTAAAATTTATGGCTTAAGTGTTCGGTAATACCCGCCCCCGCTCTAAATAATAATCATGGTAAATAATGGTAACTGGAGCTGTAAAATAATGGTAAATAATGGTAACTGGAGTTATAATAACGGTAAAATAATGGTAAATAATGGTAACTGTAGTGAAAATAACAGTAAAATAATGGTAAATGATAGTAACTGGAGTGAATATAACGAACGGTAAAATAGTGGAAAATTATGGTAACTGGAGTGAAAATAACGGTAATATAATGGTAAATAATAATAATGGTAATGGTAACTGGGGTGATAACAATGGTAAAATAATGGTAAATGATGGTAACTGAAGTGAAAATAACGGTAAAATAATGGTAAATTATTGTAACTGGAGTGAATATAATGGCAAAATAGTGGAAAATTATGGTAAGTGGAGTGAAAATAACGGTAATATCATGGTAAATAATAATAATGGTAATGGTAACTGGAGTGATAATAATGGTAAAATAATGGTAAATTATGGTAACTGGAGTGAATATAATGGCAAAATAGTGGAAAATTATGGTAAGTGGAGTGAAAATAACGGTAATATCATGGTAAATAATAATAATGGATACGTAACTGGAGCTGTAAAATAATGGTAAATAATGGTAACTGAAGTGAAAATAACGGTAAAATAATGGTAAATTATGGTAACTGGAGTGAATATAATGGCAAAATAGTGGAAAATTATGGTAAGTGGAGTGAAAATAACGGTAATATCATGGTAAATAATAATAATGGTAATGGTAACTGGAGTGATAATAATGGTAAAATAATGGTAAATAATGGTAACTGAAGTGAAAATAACGGTATAATAATAGTAAATAATGGTAACTGGAGCTGTAAAATAACGGTAAATAATGGTAACTGGAGTGAAAATAACGGTAAAATAATGGTAAATAATGATAACTGGAGCTGGAGTGAAAAAGGCCGTAAAATAATGGTACATAATGGTAACTGGTGTGAAAATAACGGTAAAATAGTGGTAAATTATGGTAACTGGAGTGATTAACGGTTTAAATAATGGTAAAAATTGGTAACTGCAGTGAAAATAACGGTCAAATAATGGTAAATAATGGAAACTGGAGTGAAAATAACGGTTAAATAATGTTAAATTATGGTAATGGTAACTGGAGCTGGAGTGAAAACGACCGTAAAATTATGGTACATAATGGTAACTGGAGTGAAAATAACGGTACAATAATGGTAAATAATGGTAACTGGAGTGAAAATAATGGTAAAATAACGGTAAATTATCGTAACTGGAGTGAAAATAACGGTAAAATAATGGTAAATAACGGTAACTGGATTGAAAATAACGGTAAAACAATAATAATGGTAATGGTAACTGGAGTGAAAATAACGGTAAAACTATGGTAAATAACGGTAACCGGATTGAAAATAACGGTAAAATAATAATAATGGTAATGGTAACTGGAGTGAAAATAACAGTAAAACTATGGTAAATAATGGTAAATGGAGTGAAAATAACGGTAAAGTAATGGTAAATAATGGTTGCTGGAGCTGTAAAATAATGGTAAATAATGGTAACTGGAGCTGGAGTGAAAATAACGGTAAAATAATGGTAAATAATGGCAACTGGAGTAACGGTAAAATAATGGTAAATTATTGCAACTGGAGTGAAAATTACGGTAAAATAATGGTAAATTATGGTAACTGGAGTGAAAATTACGGTAATATAATGGTAAATAATGTAAATGGTAAATAATGGTAACAGGAGTGAAATTAACGGTAAAATAATGGTAAATAATGGGAACTGGAGCTGTAAAATAATGGTAAATAATGGTAACTTGAGTGAAAATAACGGGAAAATAATGGTAAATAATGGTAACTGGAGCTGTAAAATAATGGTATCTGGAGTGAAAATAACGGTAAATTAACGGTAAATGATGGTAACTGGAGCTGTAACATAATGGTAAATAATGGTAACTGGAGCTGGAGTGAAAATAACGGTAAAAAAATGGCAAATAATGGTAACTCGAGTGAAAATAACGGTAATATAATGGTAAATAATAATAATGGTAATGGTAACTGGAGTGAAAATAACGGTAAAATAATTGTAAACAATGGTAACTGGAGTGAAAATAACGGTAAAATAATGGTAAATTATTTTAACTGGAGTGAATACAACGGTTAAATAGTGGAAAATTTTGGTAACTGGAGTGAAAATAACGGTAATATAATGGTAAATAATAATAATGGTAAGTAATGGTAACTGAACCTGTAAAATAATGGTAAATAATGGTAACTGGAGAGAAAATAACGGTAAAATAATGATAAGTTATGGTAACTGGAGTGAATATAATGGCAAAATAGTGGAAAATTATGGTTACTTGAGTGAATATAACGGTAATATAATGTTAAATAATAATAATGGTAATGGTAACTGGAGTGAAAATAACGGTAAAATAATGGTAAATAATGGTAACTGGAGCTGTAAAATAACGGTAAATAATGGTATTTGGAGTGAAAATAACGGTAAAATAATGGTAAATAATGGTAAATGGTGTGAAAATAACGGTAAAATAATGGTAAATTATTTTAACTGGAGTGAATACAACGGTTAAATAGTGGAAAATCTTGGTAAATGGAGTGAAAATAACGGTGATATAATGGTTAATAATAATAATGGTAAAAAATGGTAACTTAACCTGTAAAATAATGGCAAATAATGGTAACTGGAGAGAAAATAACGGTAAAATAATGATGTTATGGTAACTGGAGTGAATATAACGGCAAAATAGTGGAAAATTAACGAACGGTAAAATAGTGGAAAATTATGGTAACTGGAGTGAAAATAACGTAAATATAATGTTAAATAATAATAATGGTAATGGTAATTGGAGTGAAAATAACGGTAAAATAATGGTAAATAATGGTAACTGGAGCTGTAACATAACGGTAAATAATGGTATCTGGAGTGAAAATAACGGTAAAATAATGGTAAATAATGGTAACTGGTGTGAAAATAACGGTAAAATAATGGCAAATAATGGTAACTGGAGCTGGAGTGAAAATAACGGAAAATAATGGTAAATTATGGTATCTGGAGTGAAAATAACGGTAAAAAAATTGGTAAATAATGGTAACTCGAGTGAAAATAACGGTAAAATAATGGTAAATTTTGGTAACTGCAGTGAAAATAACGGTAAAATAATGGTAACTGGTTTGAAAACAACGGTAAAATAATAGTAAATAATGGTACCTGGAGTGAAAATAACGGTAAAATAATTGTAAATGATGGTAACTGGAGTGAATATAACGGTAAAATAGTGGAAAATTTTGGTAACTGGAGTGAAAATAACGGTAATATAATGGTAAATAATGGTAACTGGTGTGAAAACAACGGTAAAATAGTGGAAAATTATGGTAACTTGAGTTAAAATAACGGTAATATAATGGTAAATAATAATAATGGTAACTGGAGGGAAAATAACGGTAAAAAATTGTAAATAATCGTAACTGGAGCTGTAAAATAATGGTAAATAATGGTAATTGGAGTGAAAATAGCGGTAAAATAATGGTATATAATGGTAAGTGGTGTAAAAATAACGGTAAAATAATGGCAAATAATGGTAACTGGAGCTGGAGTGAAATTAACGGTAAAATAATGGTAAATGATGGTATCACTAGTGAAAATAACAGTAAAAAAATGGTAAATAATGGTAACTCGAGTGGAAATAACGGTAAAATAATGGTAAATAATGGTAACTGGTGTGAAAATAACGGTAAAAAAATGGTAAATAATGGTAACTCGAGTGAAAATAACGGTAAAATAATGGTAAATAATGGTAACTTGTGTGAAAATAACCGTAAAATAATGGTAAATAATGGTAACTGGTGTGAAAATAACGGTAAGATAATGGTAAATAACGGTAACTGGAGCTGGAATGAAAATAACGGTAAAATAATGGTAGATTATGGTAACTGGTGTGAAAATAACGGTAAAAGAATGTAAATAATGGTAACTGGATCTGGAGTGAAAATTAAGGTAAAAAATTGGTAAGATATGGCAACTCGAGTGAAAATAACGGTAAAAAATGGTAATTAATGGTAGCTGGTGTGAAAATAACGGTAAAATAATGGTAAATTATGGTAACTGGAGCTGGAGTGAAAATAACGGTAAAATAATGGTAAATAATGGTAACTGATGTGAAAATCACGGTAAAATAATGGTAAATAATGGTAACTGGTGTGAAAATAACGGTAAAATAATGTAAATAATGGTAACTGGATCTGGAGTGAAAATTACGGTAAAATAATGGTAAGTTATGGCAACTGGAGTGAAAATAACAGTAAAAACTGGTAAATAATTGTAGCTGGTGTGAAAATAACGGTAAAATAATGGTAAATTATGGTAACTGGAGCTGGAGTGAAAATAAATGTAAAATAATGGTAAATAATGGTAACTGATGTGAAAATCACGGTAAAAAAGGGTAAATAATGGCATCTGGAGTGAAAATAACGGTAAAATTATGGTAATTAATGGTAACTGTAGTGAAAATAACGGTAAAATAATGGTAAATTATTGTAACTGGAGGGAATATAACGGTAAAATAGTATAAAATTATGGTAACTGGAGTGAAATTAACGGTAATATAATGGTAAATAATAATAATGCTCATGGTATCTGGAGTGAAAATAACGGTAAAATAATGGTAAATAATGGTAACTGGAGTGAAAATAACAGTAAAATAATGGTAAATAATGGTAACATATGTGAAAATAACGGTAAAATAATGGTAAATAATGGTAACTGGTGTGAAAATAACGGTAAATAATGGTAAATTATGGTAACTGAAGTGAAAATAACGGTAAAATAATGGTAAATTATGGTAACTGGAGCTGTAAAATAATGGTAAATAATGGTAACTTAAGTAAAAATCACGGTAAAATAATGGTAAATAATGGTAACTGTTGTAAAAATAACGGTAAAATAATGGTAAATAATGGTAACAGGAGCTGCAGTGAAAAAAACGGTAAAATAATGGTACATTATGGTAACTGTAGTGAAAATAACGATAGAATAATGGTAAATAATGGGAAAATAACGGTAAAATAATGGTAAATTATGGTAACTGGAGTGAAAATAACGGTAAAATAATGGTGAATAATGGTAACTGGAGCTGTAAAATAATGGTAAATAATGGTAACTGAAGTGAAAATAACCGTAAAATAATGGTAAATAATGGTAACTGGTGTGAAAATAACGGTAAGATAATGGTAAATAACGGTAAATGGAGCTGGAATGAAAATAACGGTAAAATAATGGTAGATTATGGTAACTGGTGTGAAAATAACGGTAAAAGAATGTAAATAATGGTAACTGGATCTGGAGTGAAAATTAAGGTAAAAAATTGGTAATTAATGGTAGCTGGTGTGAAAATAACGGTAAAATAATGGTAAATTATGGTAACTGGAGCTGGAGTGAAAATAACGGTAAAATAATGGTAAATAATGGTAACTGATGTGAAAATCACGGTAAAATAAAGGTAAATAATGGTAACTGGTGTGAAAATAACGGTAAAATAATGTAAATAATGGTAACTGGATCTGGAGTGAAAATTACGGTAAAATAATGGTAAGTTATGGCAACTGGAGTGAAAATAACAGTAAAAACTGGTAAAAAATTGTAGCTGGTGTGAAAATAACGGTAAAATAATGGTAAATTATGGTAACTGGAGCTGGAGTGAAAATAAATGTAAAATAATGGTAAATAATGGTAACTGATGTGAAAATCACGGTAAAAAAGGGTAAAAATGGCATCTGGAGTGAAAATAACGGTAAAATTATGGTAAATAATGGTAACTGTAGTGAAAATAACGGTAAAACAATGGTAAATTATTGTAACTGGAGGGAATATAACGGTAAAATAGTATAAAATTATGGAAACTGGAGTGAAATTAACGGTAATATAATGGTAAATAATAATAATGCTCATAGTATCTGGAGTGAAAATAACGGTAAAATAATGGTAAATAATGGTAACTGGAGTGAAAATAACAGTAAAATAATGGTAAATAATGGTAACATATGTGAAAATAACGGTAAAATAATGGTAAATAATGGTAACTGGTGTGAAAATAACGGTAAATAATGGTAAATTATGGTAACTGAAGTGAAAATAACGGTAAAATAATGGTAAATTATGGTAACTGGAGCTGTAAAATAATGGTAAATAATGGTAACTGGAGTGAAAATCACGGTAAAATAATGGTAAATAATGGTAACTGTTGTAAAAATAACGGTAAAATAATGGTAAATAATGGTAACAGGAGCTGCAGTGAAAAAACGGTAAAATAATGGT
Source organism: Corbicula japonica (assembly GCA_038501625.1). NCBI lineage: Eukaryota > Metazoa > Mollusca > Bivalvia > Venerida > Cyrenidae > Corbicula > Corbicula japonica. Next base: position 5,615,368 of record JAZAYU010000015.1, read on the forward strand.
ACATTATGGTAACTGTAGTGAAAATAACGATAGAATAATGGTAAAGAATGGGAAAATAACGGTAAAATAATGGTGAATAATGGTAACTGGAGCTGTAAAATAATGGTAAATAATGGTAACTGAAGTGAAAATAACGGTAAAATAATGGTAAATAATGGTAACTGAAGTGAAAATAACGGTAAAATAATGGCAAATTATGGTAACTTGGTTGAAAATAACGGTAAAATGATGGTAATTTATGGTAACTGGAGCTGTAAAATAATGGTAAATAATGGTAACTGGTGTGAAAATAACGGTAAAATAACGGTAAATTATGGTAACTGTTGTAAAAATAACGGTAAAATAATGGTAACTGGAGCTGGAGTGAAAAAAAAAGGTAAAATAATGGTAAATTATGGTAACTGGAGTGAAAATAACGGTAAAATAATGGTAAATGATGGTAACTGGAGTGAAAATAACGATAGAATAATGGTAAATAATGCGAAAATAACGGTAAAATAATGGAAAATTATGGTAACTGGAGTGAAAATAACGGTAAAATAATGGTGAATAAAGGTAACTGGAGCTGTAAAATAATGGTAAATAATGGTAACTGAAGTGAAAATAACGGTAAAATAATGGTAAATAATGGTAACTGAAGTGAAAATAACGGTAAAATAATGGTAAATTATGGTAACTTGGGTGAAAATAACGGTAAAATAATGGTAAATTATGGTAACTGGAGTGAAAATAACGGTAAAATAACGGTAAATAATTGTAACTGGAGCTGTAAAATAATGGTAAATAATGGTAATTGGAGTGAAAATAACTGTAAAATAATGGTAAATAATGGTAACTGGTGTGAAAATAACGGTAAAATAATGGTAAATAATGGTAACTGGAGCTGGAGTGAAAAAAACGGTAAAATAATGGTAGATTATGGTAACTGGAGTGAAAATAACGGTAAAATAATGGTAAATTATGGTAACTGGAGTGAAAATAACGATAGAATAATGGTAAATAATGGGAAAAAATACCGGTAAAATAATGGTAAATTATCGTAACTGGAGGGAAAATAACGGTAAAGTAATGGTAAACGATGGTAACTGGAGTGAAAATAACAGTAAAATAACGGTAAATAATGGAAACTGGAGCTCTATAATAATGGTAAATAATGGTAACTGGAGCTGGAGTGAAAATAACGGTAAAATTATGGTAAATAATGGTAACTGTAGTGAAAATAACGGTAAAATAATGGTAAATTATTGTAACAGGAGGGAATATAACGGTAAAATAGTATAAAATTATGGTAACTGGAGTGAAAATAACGGTAATATAATGGTAAATAATAATAATGCTCATGGTATCTGGAGTGAAAATAACGGTAAAATAATGGTAAATAATGGTAACTGGAGTGAAAATAACAGTAAAATAATGGTAAATAATGGTAACAGATGTGAAAATAACGGTAAAATAATGGTAAATAATGGTAACTGGTGTGAAAATAACGGTAAAATAATGGTAAATAATGGTAACTGGAGTGAAAATAACAGTAAAATAATGGTAAATAATGGTAACAGATGTGAAAATAACGGTAAAATAATGGTAAATAATGGTAACTGGTGTGAAAATAACGGTAAAATAATGGCAAATAATGGTAACTGGAGCAGGAGTGAAAATAAGGGTAAAGTAATGGTAAATTATGTTAACTGGTGTGAAAATAACGGTAAAATAATGGTAAATAATGGTAACTGGAGCTGTATAACAATGGTAAATAATGGTTAATGGAGTGAAAATCACGGTAAAATAATGGTAAATAATGGTAAATTGTGTAAAAATAACGGTAAAAAATGGTAAATAATGGTAACTGGTGTGAAAATAACGGTAAAATAATGGCAAATAATGGTAACTGGAGCTGGAGTGAAAATAACGGTAAAATAATGGTAAATTATGGTAACGGGAGTGAAAATAACGGTAAAATAATGGCACATAATGGTAAATAGAGTGAAAATGACGGTATAATAATGGTAAATTATGGAAACTGGAGTGAAAATAACGGTAAAATAATGGCATATTATTGTAACTGGAGTGAAGATAACGGTAAAATAGTGGTAAATTATGGTAATTGGAGTGAAAATAGCGGAAAAATAATGGGAAATTATGCTAACTGGAGTGAAAATCACGGTAAAATAATGGTAAGTAATGGTAACTGGAGTGAAAATAACGGTAAAATAATGGTAAAAAATGGTAACTGGAGCTGGAAAGAAAATAAAGGTAAAATAATTGTAAATAATGGTAACTGGAGTGAAAACAACGGTAAAATAATGGTAAACTATGGTAACTGGAGTGAAAATAACGGTAAAATAATGGTAAATAATGGTAACCGGAGTGAAAATAACGGTAACATAGTGGTAAATTATGGTAAATGCAGTGAAAATAACGGTAAAATAATGGTAAATAATGGTTAGTGGAGCTGGAGTGAAAACAACGGTAAAATAATGGTAAATAATGGTAACTGGAGTGAAAATAAAGGTAATATAATGGTAAATAATGGAAACTGGAGCTAAAGTGAAAATAAAGGTGAAATAATGGTAAATTATGGTAACTAGAGTGAACATAACGGTAAAATAATGGTAAATTATGGTAACTGGAGTGAAAATAACGGTAAAATAGTGGTAAATTATGGTAACTGGAGTGAAAATAACGGTAAAATAATGGTAAATAATGGTAACTGGAGTGAAGATAACGGTAAAATAATGGGAAATAATGGTAACTGGTGTGAAAATAACGGTAAAATAATGGTTAATAATAGTAACTGGAGCTGGAGTGAAAAAAACGGTAAAATAATGGTAAATTATGGTAACTGGAGTAAAAAGAACGTAAAATAATGGTAAATTATGGTATCAGGAGTGAAAAAACGGTAAAAAAATGGTAAATAATGGTAACTCGAGTGAAAATAACGGTAAAATAATGGCAAATAATGGTAACTGGTGTGAAAATAACGGTAAAATGATGTAAATAATGGTAACTGGATCTGGAGTGAAAATTACGGTAAAATAATGGTAAATTATGGCAACTGTAGTGAAAATAACGGTAAAAAATGGTAAATAATGGTAGCTGGTGTGAAAATCACGGTAAAATAATGGTAAATTTTGGTAACTGGAGCTGGAGTGAAAATAACGGTAAAATAATGGTAAATAATGGTAACTGATGTGAAAATCACGGTAAAATAATGGTAAATAATGGTAACTGGTGTGAAAATAACGGTAAAATAATGTAAATAATGGTAACTGGATCTGGAGTGAAAATTACGGTAAAATAATGGTAAGTTATGGCAACTGGATTGAAAATAACAGTAAAAACTGGTAAATAATGGTAGCTGGTGTGAAAATAACGGTAAAATAATGGTAAATTATGGTAACTGGAGCTGGAGTGAAAATAACTGTAAAATAATGGTAAATAATGGTAACTGATGTGAAAATCACGGTAAAATAGGGGTAAATAATGGCAACTGGAGTGAAAATAACCGTAAAATTATGGTAAATAATGGTAAATGTAGTGAAAATAACGGTAAAATAATGGTAAATTATTGTAACTGGAGGGAATATAACGGTAAAATAGTATAAAATTATGGTAACTGGAGTGAAATTAACGGAAAATAATGGTAAATTATGGTAACTGAAGTGAAAATAACGGTAAAATAATGGTAAATTGAGGTAACTGGAGCTGTAAAATAATGGTAAATAATGGTAACTGGAGTGAAAATCACGGTGAAATAATGGTAAATAATGGTAACTGTTGTAAAAATAACGGTAAAATAATGGTAAATAATGGTAACTGGAGCTGCAGTGAAAAAAACGGTAAAATAATGGTAAATTATGGTAACTAGATTGAAAATAACGGTAAAATAATGGTACATTATGGTAACTGTAGTGAAAATAACGATAGAATAATGGTAAATATTGGGAAAATAACGGTAAAATAATGGAAAATTATGGTAACTGGAGTAAAAATAACGGTAAAATAATGGTGAATAATGGTAACTGGAGCTGTAAAATAATGGTAAATAATGGTAACTGAAGTGAAAATAACGGTAAAATAATGGTAAATAATGGTAACTGAAGTGAAAATAACGGTAAAATAATGGCAAATTATGGTAACTTGGTTGAAAATAACGGAAAAATGATGGTAATTTATGGTAACTGGAGCTGTAAAATAATGGTAAATAATGGTAACTGGTGTGAAAATAACGGTAAAATAACGGTAAATAATGGTAACTGTTGTAAAAATAACGGTAAAATAATGGTAACTGGAGCTGGAGTGAAAAAAAAGGTAAAATAATGGTAAATTATGGTAACTGGAGTGAAAATAACGGTAAAATAATGGTAAATTATGGTAATTGGAGTGAAAATAACGATAGAATAATGGTAAATATTGGGAAAATAACGGTAAAATAATGGAAAATTATGGTAACTGGAGTGAAAATAACGGTAAAATAATGGTGAATAATGGTAACTGGAGCTGTAAAATAATGGTAAATAATGGTAACTGAAGTGAAAATAACGGTAAAATAATGGTAAATAATGGTAACTGAAGTGAAAATAACGGTAAAATAATGGTAAATTATGGTAACTTGGGTGAAAATAACGGTAAAATAATGGTAAATTATGGTAACTGGAGTGAAAATAACGATAGAATAATGGTAAATAATGGGAAAATAACGGTAAAATAATGGTAAATTATCGTAACTGGAGGGAAAATAACGGTAAAGTAATGGTAAACGATGGTAACTGGAGTGAAAATAACAGTAAAATAACGGTAAATTATGGAAACTGGAGCTCTATAATAATGGTAAATAATGGTAACTGGAGCTGGAGTGAAAATAACGGTAAAATTATGGTAAATAATGGTAACTGGTGTGAAAATAACGGTAAAATAATGGTAAATTATTGTAACTGGAGGGAATATAACGGTAAAATAGTATAAAATTATGGTAACTGGAGTGAAAATAATGGTAATATAATGGTAAATAATAATAATGCTCATGGTATCTGGAGTGAAAATAACGGTAAAATAATGGTAAATAATGGTAACTGGAGTGAAAATAAGAGTAAAATAATGGTAAATAATGGTAACAGATGTGAAAATAACGGTAAAATAATGGTAAATAATGGTAACTGGTGTGAAAATAACGGTAAAATAATGGCAAATAATGGTAACTGGAGCAGGAGTGAAAATAAGGGTAAAGTAATGGTAAATTATGTTAACTGGTGTGAATATAACGGTAAAATAATGGTAAATAATGGTAACTGGAGCTGTATAACAATGGTAAATAATGGTTACTGGAGTGAAAATAACGGTAAAATAATGGTAAATAATGGTAAATTGTGTAAAAATAACGGTAAAATAATGGTAAATAATGGTAACTGGTGTGAAAATAACGGTAAAATAATGGCAAATAATGGTAACTGGAGCTGGAGTGAAAATAACGGTAAAATAATGGTAAATAATGGTAACTGGAGTGAAAATAACGGTAAAATAACGGTAAATTATGGTAACGGGAGTGAAAATAACGCTAAAAAAATGGTAAATAATGGTAACTGGAGCTGGAGAAAATAACGGTTAAATAATGGTAAATTATGGTAACTGGAGTTAAAATAACGGTAAAATAATGGTAAATTGTGGGAACTGGAGTGAAAATTACGGGAAAATTTTTTTTAAATAATGGTAACTGGAGTGAAAATAACGGTAAAGTAATGGTAAATAATGGTAACTGGAGTGACAATAACGGTAAAATAATGGTAAATAAGGGTAACTGGTGTGAAAATAACGGTAAAATAATGGTAAATCATGGTAACTGGAGTGAAAATAACGGTAAAGTAATGGTAAATAATGGTAACTGGAGCAGGAGTGAAAATAAGGGTAATTATGGTAACTGAAGTGAAAATAACGGTAAAATAATGGTAAATTATGGTAACTAGAGTGAAAATATCGGTAAAATGATGGTAATTTATGGTAACTGGAGCTGTAAAATAATGGTAAATAATGGTAACTGGAGTGAAAATCACGGCAAAATAATGGCAAATAATGGAAATTGGAGCTTGAGTGAAAATTACGGTGAAATAATGGTAAATTATGTTAACTGGTGTGAAAATAAGGGTAAAATAATGGTAAATAATGGTAACTGGAGCTGTATAACAATGGTAAATAATGGTTACTGGAGTGAAAATAACGGTCAAATAATGGTAAATTATGGGAACTGGAGTGAAAATTACGGGAAAATAATGGTAAATCATTGTAACTGGAGTGAAAATAACGGTAAAGTAATGGTAAATAATGGTAACTGGATTGCAAATAACGGTAAAAAAATGGTAAATTATGTTAACTATAGTGAAAATAACGGTAAAAATGTGGTAAATTATGGTAGCTGGAGTACAAAAAACGGTAAAACAATGGTAAATAATGGTGACTGGAGTAAAATAACGGTAAAATAATGGTAAATTATGGTAACTAGAGTGAAAATAACGGTAAAAATGTGGTAAATTATGGTAGCTGGAGTACAAAAAACGGTAAAATAATGGTAAATAATGGTAACTGGAGTAAAATAACGGTAAAATAATGGTAAATTATGGTAACTGGAGTGAAAATAACGGTAAAATAATGGTAAATTATGGTTACTGGAGCTGTAAAATAATGGTAAATAATGGTAACTGGAGTGAAAATAACGGTAAAATAATGGTAAATAATGGTAACTGTTGTAAAAAATAACGGTAAAATAATGGTAAATAATGGTAAGTTGATCTGGAGTAAAAATAACGGTAAAATAATGGTAAATTATGGTAACTGGAGTTTAAATAACGGTAAAAAAATGGTATATAATGGTAAGTGGAGCTGTAAAATAATGGTAAATAATGGTAATTGGAGTGAAAATAACGGTAAAATAATGGTAGATAATGGTAAATGGTGTGAAAATAATGGTAAAATAATGGTAAATAATGATAACTGGAGCTGGAGTGAAAATAACGGTAAAATAATGGTAAATTATGGTAACTGGAGTGAAAATAACGGTAAAATAATGGTAAATAACAATTATGGTAAATAATGGTAACTGGAGTGAAAATAACGGTAAAATAATGGCACATAATGGTAAATGGAGTGAAAATGACGGTATAATAATGGTAAATTATGGAAACTGGAGTGAAAATAACGGTAAAATAATGGCATATTATTGTAACTGAAGTGAAGATAAAGGTAAAATAGTAGTAAATTATGGTAATTGGAGTGAAAATAGCGGAAAAATAATGGGAAATTATGCTAACTGGAGTGAAAATAATGGTAAGTAATGGTAACTGGAGTGAAAATAACGGTAATATAATGGTAAAAAATGGTAACTGGAGCTGGAAAGAAAATAAAGGTAAAATAATTGTAAATAATGGTAACTGGAGTGAAAACAACGGTAAAATAATGGTAAACTATGGTAACTGGAGTGAAAATAACGGTAAAATAATGGTAAATAATGGTTACCGGAGTGAAAATAACGGTAACATAGTGGTACATTATGGTAAATGCAGTGAAAATAACGGTAAAATAATGGTAAATAATGGTTACTGGAGCTGGAGTGAAAACAACGGTAAAATAATTGAAAATAATGGTAACTGGAGTGAAAATAACGGTAATATAATGGTAAATAATGGAAACTGGAGCTAAAGTGAAAATAAAGGTGAAATAATGGTAAATTATGGTAACTAGAGTGAACATAACGGTAAAATAATGGTAAATTATGGTAACTGGAGTGAAAATAACGGTAAAATAGTGGTAAATTATGGTAACTGGAGTGAAAATTACGGTAAAACAATGGTAAATAATGGTTACTGGAGCTGGAGAGAAAATAACGGTAAAATAATGGTAAATAATGGTAACTGGTGTGAAAATAACGGTAAAATAATGGTAAATAATGGTAACTGGAGTGAAAATAACGGTAAAATAATGGTAATGGTAACTGGCGTTAAAATAAATAATAAAATAATGGTAAATAATGGTAAGTGGAGCTGTAAGATAATGGTAAATAATTGTAACTGGAGCTGGAGTGAAAATAACAGTGAAAGAAAGGTAAATTATGGTAACTGGAGTGAAAATAACGGTAAGATAATGGTAAATAATGGTAACTGAAGTGAAAATAACGGTAAAATAATGGTAAATAATGGTAACTGGAACTGTAAAAATGGTAAATAATGGTAATTGGAGTGAAAATAACGGTAAAATAATGGTAAATAATGGTAACTGGTGTGAAAATAACGGTAAAATAATGGTAAATAATGGTTACTGGAGCTGGAGTGAAAATAAGGGTAAAATAATGGTAAATTATGGCAACTGGAGTGAAAATAACGGTAAAATAATGGTAACTGAAGTGAAAATAACGGTAAAATAATGGTTAATTATTGTAACTGGATTGAAGATAACGGTAAAATAGTGGTAAATTATGGTAACTGGAGTGAAAATAGCGGTAAAATAATGGTGAATCATGGTAAGTAGAGTGAAAATAACGGTAAAATAATAGTAAATTATGCTAACTGGAGTGAAAATAACGGTAAAATAATGATAAAAAATGGTAACTGGAGCTGGAAAGAAAATAACGGTAAAAAGATGGTAAATTATGGTAACTGGAGTGAAAATAACGGTAAAATAATGGTAAATCATGGTAACTGGAGTGAAGATAACGGTAAAATAATGGTAAATAATGATAACTGGAGTGAAAATTACGGTAAAATAATGGTAAATAATGGTAACTGTTGTGAAAATAATGGTAAAAATGGTAAATAATGGTAGCTGGAGCTGGAGTGAAAATAACGGTAAAATAATGGTAAATAATGGTAACTGGTGTGAAAATAACGGTAAAATTATGGTAAATAATGGTAACTGGAGCTGGAGTGAAAATAACGGTAAAATAATGGTAAATAATGGTAACTGGTGTGAAAATAACGGTAAAATTATGGTAAATAATGGTAACTGGAGCTGGAGTGAAAATAACGGTAAAATAATGGTAAATTATGGTAACTGGAGTGAAAAAAACGGTAAAATAAAGGCAAATTATGGTAACTGGAGTGAAAATAACGGTAAAATAATGGTAAAGGTAACTGGTGTTAAAATTACGGTAAAATAATGGTAAATAATGGTAACTGGAGCTGTAAGATAATGGTAAATAATGGTAACTGGAGCTGGAGTGAAAATAACAGTGAAAGAATGGTAAATTATGGTAACTGGAGTAAAAAAAACGGTAAGATAATGGTAAATAATGGTAACTGGTGTGAAAATAACGGTAAAATAATGGTAAATTATGGTAGCTGGGGTGAAAATAACGGTAAAATAATGGTAAATTATGGTAACTGGAGTGAAAATAACGGTAAAATAATGGTAAATAATGGTAACTAGAGCTGTAAAATAATGGTAAATAATGGTAATTAGAGTGAAAATAACGGTAAAATAATGGTAAATAATGGTAACTGGTGTGAAAATAACGGTAAAATAATGGTAAATAATGGTAACTGGAGCTAGAGTGAAAAAAACGGTAAAAAAATGGTAAATTATGGTAACTGGAGTGAAAATAACGGTAAAATAATGGTAAATAATGGTAACTGAAGTGAAAATTACGGTAAAACAATGGTTAATTATTGTAACTTGATTGAAGATAACAGTAAAATAGTGGTAAATTATGGTAACTGGAATGAAAATAGCGGTAAAATAATGGTAAATTATGGTAAGTGGAGTGAAAATAACGGTAAAATAATGGTAAATTATGCAAACTGGAGTGAAAATAACGTTAAAATAGTGGTAAATTATGGTAACTGCAGTGAAAAAACGGTAAAATAATGGTAAATAATTGTAACTGGAGTGAAAATCACGGTAAAATAATGGTAAAAAATGGTAACTGGAGCTGGAAAGAAAATAAGGGTAAAAAAAATGGTAAATTATGGTAACTGGAGTGAAAATAACGGTAAAATAATGGTAAATAATGGTAACTGGAGTGAAGATAACGGTAAAATAATGGGAAATAATGGTAACTGGTGTGAAAATAACGGTAAAATAATGGTTAATAATAGTTACTGGAGCTGGAGTGAAAAAAACGGTAAAATAATGGTAAATTATGGTAACTGGAGTAAAAAGAACGTAAAATAATGGTAAATTATGGTATCAGGAGTGAAAATAACGGTAAAAAAATGGTAAATAATGGTAACTCGAGTGAAAATAACGGTAAAATAATGGCAAATAATGGTAACTGGTGTGAAAATAACGGTAAAATGATGTAAATAATGGTAACTGGATCTGTAGTGAAAATTACGGTAAAATAATGGTAAATTATGGCAACTGTAGTGAAAATAACGGTAAAAAATGGTAAATAATGGTAGCTGGTGTGAAAATAACGGTAAAATGGTAAATTATGGTAACTGGAGCTGGAGTGAAAATAACGGTAAAATAATGGTAAATTATGGTAACTGGAGTTGGAGTGAAAATAACAGTAAATTAATGGTAAATGATGGTAACTGGAGCGGTAAAATAATGGTAAATTATGGTAAATGCAGTGAAAATAACGGTAAAATAATGGTAAATAATGGTTACTGGAGCTGGAGTGAAAACAACGGTAAAATAATGGTAAATAATGGTAACTGGAGTGAAAATAACGGTAATATAATGGTAAATAATGGAAACTGGAGCTAAAGTGAAAATAAAGGTGAAATAATGGTAAATTATGGTAACTAGAGTGAACATAACGGTAAAATAATGGTAAATTATGGTAACTGGAGTGAAAATAACGGTAAAATAGTGGTAAATTATGGTAACTGGAGTGAAAATAACGGTAAAATAATGGTAAATAATGGTTACTGGAGCTGGAGAGAAAATAACGGTAAAATAATGGTAAATAATGGTAACTGGTGTGAAAATAACGGTAAAATAATGGTAAATAATGGTAACTGGAGTGAAAATAACGGTAAAATAATGGTAATGGTAACTGGCGTTAAAATAAATAATAAAATAATGGTAAATAATGGTAAGTGGAGCTGTAAGATAATGGTAAATAATGGTAACTGGAGCTGGAGTGAAAATAACAGTGAAAGAAAGGTAAATTATGGTAACTGGAGTAAAAATAACGGTAAGATAATGGTAAATAATGGTAACTGAAGTGAAAATAACGGTAAAATAATGGTAAATAATGGTAACTGGAGCTGTAAAATAATGGTAAATAATGGTAATTGGAGTGAAAATAACGGTAAAATAATGGTTAAATAATGGTAACTGTTGTGAAAAAAACGGTAAAATAATGGTAAATAATGGTTACTGGAGCTGGAGTGAAAATAACGGTAAAATAATGGTAAATTATGGCAACTGGAGTGAAAATAACGGTAAAATAATGGTAACCTAAGTGAAAATAACGGTAAAATAACGGTTAATTATTGTAACTGGATTGAAGATAACGGTAAAATGGTGGTAAATTATGGTAACTGGAGTGAAAATAGCGGTAAAATAATGGTGAATTATGGTAAGTAGAGTGAAAATAACGGTAAAATAATAGTAAATTATGCTAACTGGAGTGAAAATAACGGTAAAATAATGATAAAAAATGGTAACTGGAGCTGGAAAGAAAATAACGGTAAAAAATGATAAATTATGGTAACTGGAGTGAAAAAAAACGGTAAAATAATGGTAAATAATGGTAACTGGAGTGAAGATAACGGTAAAATAATGGTAAATAATGATAACTGGAGTGAAAATTACGGTAAAATAATGGTAAATAATGGTAACTGTTGTGAAAATAATGGTAAAAATGGTAAATAATGGTAACTGGAGCTGGAGTGAAAATAACGGTAAAATAATGGTAAATAATGGTAACTGGTGTGAAAATAACGGTAAAATTATGGTAAATAATGGTAACTGGAGCTGGAGTGAAAATAACGGTAAAATAATGGTAAATAATGGTAACTGGTGTGAAAATAACGGTAAAATTATGGTAAATAATGGTAACTGGAGCTGGAGTGAAAATAACGGTAAAATAATGGTAAATTATGGTAACTGGAGTGAAAAAAACGGTAAAATAAAGGCAAATTATGGTAACTGGAGTGAAAATAACGGTAAAATAATGGTAATGGTAACTGGTGTTAAAATAACGGTAAAATAATGGTAAATAATGGTAACTGGAGCTGTAAGATAATGGTAAATAATGGTAACTGGAGCTGGAGTGAAAATAACAGTGAAAGAATGGTAAATTATGGTAACTGGAGTGAAAAAAAACGGTAAGATAATGGTAAATAATGGTAACTGAAGTGAAAATAACGGTAAAATAATGGTAAATTATGGTAGCTGGGGTGAAAATAACGGTAAAATAATGGTAAATTATGGTAACTGGAGTGAAAATAACGGTAAAATAATGGTAAATAATGGTAACTGAAGTGAAAATTACGGTAAAACAATGGTTAATTATTGTAACTTGGTTGAAGATAACGGTAAAATAGTGGTAAATTATGGTAACTGGAATGAAAATAGCGGTAAAATAATGGTAAATTATGGTAAATGGAGTGAAAATGACGGTATAATAATGGTAAATTATGGAAACTGGAGTGAAAATAACGGTAAAATAATGGCATATTATTGTAACTGAAGTGAAGATAACGGTAAAATAGTGGTAAATTATGGTAATTGGAGTGAAAATAGCGGAAAAATAATGGGAAATTATGCTAACTGGAGTGAAAATCACGGTAAAATAATGGTAAGTAATGGTAACTGGAGTGAAAATAACGGTAAAATAATGGTAAAAAATGGTAACTGGAGCTGGAAATAAAATAAAGGTAAAATAATTGTAAATAATGGTAACTGGAGTGAAAACAACGGTAAAATAATGGTAAACTATGGTAACTGGAGTGAAAATAACGGTAAAATAATGGTAAATAATGGTTACCGGAGTGAAAATAACGGTAACATAGTGGTACATTATGGTAAATGCAGTGAAAATAACGGTAAAATAATGGTAAATAATGGTTACTGGAGCTGGAGTGAAAACAACGGTAAAATAATTAAAAATAATGGTAACTGGAGTGAAAATAACGGTAATATAATGGTAAATAATGGAAACTGGAGCTTGAGTGAAAATAACGGTGAAATAATGGTAAATTATGGTAACTAGAGTGAACATAACGGTAAAATAACGGTAAATTATGGTAACTGGAGTGAAAATAACGGTAAAATAGTAATAAATTATGATAACTGGAGTGAAAATAACGGTAAAATAATGGTAAATAATGGTTACTGGAGCTGGAGAGAAAATAACGGTAAAATAATGGTAAATAATGGTAACTGGTGTGAAAATAACGGTAAAATAATGGTAAATAATGGTAACTGGAGAGAAAATAACGGTAAAATAATGGTAATGGTAACTGGCGTTAAAATAAATAATAAAATAATGGTAAATAATGGTAAGTGGAGCTGTAAGATAATGGTAAATAATGGTAACTGGAGCTGGAGTGAAAATAACAGTGAAAGAAAGGTAAATGATGGTAACTGGAGTGAAAATAACGGTAAGATAATGGTAAATAATGGTAACTGAAGTGAAAATAACGGTAAAATAATGGTAAATAATGGTAACTGGAGCTGTAAAATAATGGTAAATAATGGTAATTGGAGTGAAAATAACGGTAAAATAATGGTAAATAATGGTAACTGGTGTGAAAATAACGGTAAAATAATGGTAAATAATGGTTACTGGAGCTGGAGTGAAAATAACGGTAAAATAATGGTAAATTATGGCAACTGGAGTGAAAATAACGGTAAAATAATGGTAACTGAAGTGAAAATAACGGTAAAATAATGGTTAATTATTGTAACTGGATTGAAGATAACGGTAAAATAGTGGTAAATTATGGTAACTGGAGTGAAAATAGCGGTAAAATAATGGTGAATCATGGTAAGTAGAGTGAAAATAACGGTAAAATAATAGTAAATTATGCTAACTGGAGTGAAAATAACGGTAAAATAATGATAAAAAATGGTAACTGGAGCTGGAAAGAAAATAACGGTAAAAAGATGGTAAATTATGGTAACTGGAGTGAAAATAACTGTAAAATAATGGTAAATAATGGTAACTGGAGTGAAGATAACGGTAAAATAATGGTAAATAATGATAACTGGAGTGAAAATTACGGTAAAATAATGGTAAATAATGGTAACTGTTGTGAAAATAATGGTAAAAATGGTAAATAATGGTAACTGGAGCTGGAGTGAAAATAACGGTAAAATAATGGTAAATAATGGTAACTGGTGTGAAAATAACGGTAAAATTATGGTAAATAATGGTAACTGGAGCTGGAGTGAAAATAACGGTAAAATAATGGTAAATAATGGTAACTGGTGTGAAAATAACGGTAAAATTATGGTAAATAATGGTAACTGGAGCTGGAGTGAAAATAACGGTAAAATAATGGTAAATTATGGTAACTGGAGTGAAAAAAACGGTAAAATAAAGGCAAATTATGGTAACTGGAGTGAAAATAACGGTAAAATAATGGTAAAGGTAACTGGTGTTAAAATAACGGTAAAATAATGGTAAATAATGGTAACTGTAGCTGTAAGATAATGGTAAATAATGGTAACTGGAGCTGGAGTGAAAATAACAGTGAAAGAATGGTAAATTATGGTAACTGGAGTGAAAAAAAACGGTAAGATAATGGTAAATAATGGTAACTGAAGTGAAAATAACGGTAAAATAATGGTAAATTATGGTAGCTGGGGTGAAAATAACGGTAAAATAATGGTAAATTATGGTAACTGGAGTGAAAATAACGGTAAAATAATGGTAAATAATGGTAACTAGAGCTGTAAAATAATGGTAAATAATGGTAATTAGAGTGAAAATAACGGTAAAATAATGGTAAATAATGGTAACTGGTGTGAAAATTACGGTAAAATAATGGTAAATAATGGTAACTGGAGCTGGAGTGAAAAAAACGGTAAAAAAATGGTAAATTATGGTAACTGGAGTGAAAATAACGGTAAAATAATGGTAAATAATGGTAACTGAAGTGAAAATTACGGTAAAACAATGGTTAATTATTGTAACTTGGTTGAAGATAACGGTAAAATAGTGGTAAATTATGGTAACTGGAATGAAAATAGCGGTAAAATAATGGTAAATTATGGTAAGTGGAGTGAAAATAACGGTAAAATAATGGTAAATTATGCAAACTGGAGTGAAAATAACGTTAAAATAGTGGTAAATTATGGTAACTGCAGTGAAAAAAACGGTAAAATAATGGTAAATAATGGTAACTGGAGTGAAAATCACGGTAAAATAATGGTAAAAAATGGTAACTGGAGCTGGAAAGAAAATAACGGTAAAAAAAATGGTAAATTATGGTAACTGGAGTGAAAATAACGGTAAAATAATGGTAAATAATGGTAACTGGAGTGAAGATAACGGTAAAATAATGGGAAATAATGGTAACTGGTGTGAAAATAACGGTAAAATAATGGTTAATAATAGTAACTGGAGCTGGAGTGAAAAAAACGGTAAAATAATGGTAAATTATGGTAACTGGAGTAAAAAGAACGTAAAATAATGGTAAATTATGGTATCAGGAGTGAAAAAAACGGTAAAAAAATGGTAAATAATGGTAACTCGAGTGAAAATAACGGTAAAATAATGGCAAATAATGGTAACTGGTGTGAAAATAACGGTAAAATGATGTAAATAATGGTAACTGGATCTGGAGTGAAAATTACGGTAAAATAATGGTAAATTATGGCAACTGTAGTGAAAATAACGGTAAAAAATGGTAAATAATGGTAGCTGGTGTGAAAATAACGGTAAAATAATGGTAAATTATGGTAACTGGAGCTGGAGTGAAAATAACGGTAAAATAATGGTAAATTATGGTAACTGGAGTTGGAGTGAAAATAACAGTAAATTAATGGTAAATGATGGTAACTGGAGCGGTAAAATAATGGTAAATAATGGTAACTGGAGTGAAAATAACGGTAAAATAGGGGTAAATAATGGCAACTGGTGTGAAAATAACGGTAACATAATGGTAAATTATCGTAACTGGAGTGAAAATAACGGTAAAGTAATGGTAAATAATGGTAACTGGAGTGAAAATAACAGTAAAATAACGGTAAATAATGGTAACTGGAGCTCTATAATAATGGTAAATAATGGTTACTGGAGCTGGATTGAAAATAACGGTAAAATTATGGTAAATAATGGTAACAGGAGTGAAAATAACGGTAAAATAATGGTAAATTCTGGTAACTCGAGTGAAAATAACGGTTATGGAAACTCGAGTGAAAATAACGGTAAATTAATCGTAAATTATGGTAACTGGAGTGAAAATAACGGTAAAATAATCGTAAATAATGGTAACTGGAGCTGGAGTGAAAAAGACCGTAAAATAATGGTACATAATGGTAACTGGTGTGAAAATAACGGTAAAATAGTGGCAAATTATGGTAACTGGAGTGATTAACGGTTTAAATAATGGTAAAAATTGGTAACTGCAGTGAAAATAACGGTCAAATAATGGTAAATAATGGTAACTGGAGTTAAAATAACGGTAAAATAATGTTAAATTATGGTAACTCGTGTGAAAATAACGGTAAAATAATGGTAAATAATCATGGTAACTGGAGCTGGAGTGAAAAAGACCGTAAAATAATGGTACATAATGGTAACTGGAGTGAAAATAACGGTACAATAATGGTAAATAATAATAACTGGAGTGAAAATAACGATTAAATTATGGTAAATTATCGTAACTGGAGTGAAAATAACGGTAAAATAATGGTAAATAACGGTAACCGGATTGAAAATAACGGTAAAATGATAATAATGGTAATGGTAACTGGAGTGAATATAACGGTTAAATAATGGTAAATAATGGTTACTGGAGCTGTAAAATAATGGTATATAATAGTAACTGGAGCTGGAGTGAAAATAACGGTAAAACTATGGTAAATAATGGTAACTGGAGTGAAAATAACGGTAAAGTAATGGTAAATAATGGTTGCTGGAGCTGTAAAAAAATGGTAAATAATGGTAACTGGAGCTGGAGTGAAAATAACGGTAAAATAATGGTAAATAATGGTAACTGGAGTAACGGTAAAATAATGGTAAATTATTGTAACTGGAGTGAAAATTACGGTAAAATAATGGTAAATTATGGTAACTGGAGTGAAAATTACGGTAATATAATGGTAAATAATGTAAATGGTAAATAATGGTAACTGGAGTGAAAATAACGGTAAAATAATGGTAAATAATGGTAACTGGATCTGTAAAATATTGGCAAATAATGGTAACTTGAGTGAAAATAACGGTAAAATAATGGTAAATAATGGTAACTGGAGCTGGAGTGAAAATAACGTTAAAATAATGGTAAATAATGGTAACTGGAGCTGAAAATAATGGTAACTGGAGTGAAAATAACGGTAAATTAACGGTAAATGATGGTAACTGGAGCTGTAACATAATGGTAAATAATGGTAACTGGAGCTGGAGTGAAAATAACGGTAAAATAATGGTAAATAATGGTAACTCGAGTGAAAATAACGGTAATATAATGGTAAATAATAATAATGGTAATGGTAACTGGAGTGAAAATAACGGTAAAATAATGGTAAACAATGGTAACTGGAGTGAAAATAACGGAAAAATAATGGTAAATTATTTTAACTGGAGTGAATACAACGGTTAACTAGTGGAAAATTTTGGTAACTGGAGTGAAAATAACGGTAATATAATGTTAAATAATAATAATGGTAATGGTAACTGGAGTGAAAATAACGGTAAAATAATGGTAAATAATGGTAACTGGAGCTGTAAAATAACGGTAAATAATGGTATCTGGAGTGAAAATAACGGTAAAATAATGGTAAATAATGGTAAATGGTGTGAAAATCACGGTAAAATAATGGTAAATTATTTTAACTGGAGTGAATACAACGGTTAAATAGTGGAAAATTTTGGTAACTGGAGTGAAAATAACGGTAATATAATGGTTAATAATAATAATGGTAAATAATGGTAACTGGAGCTGTAAAATAATGGTAAATAATGGTAACTGGAGAGAAAATAACGGTAAAATAATGATAAGTTATGGTAACTGGAGTGAATATAACGGCAAAATAGTGGAAAATTATGGCAACTGGAGTGAAAATAACGGTAATATAATGTTAAATAATAATAATGGTAATGGTAACTGGAGTGAAAATAACGGTAAAATAATGGTAAATAATGGTAACTGGAGCTGTAAAATAACGGTAAATAATGGTATCTGAAGTGAAAATAACGGTAAAATAATGGTAAATAATGGTAACTGGTGTGAAAATAACGGTAAAATAATGGCAAATAATGGTAACTGGAGCTGGAGTGAAAATAACGGAAAATAATGGTAAATTATGGTATCTGGAGTGAAAATAGTTGTAAAAAAATTGGTAAATAATGGTAACTCGAGTGAAAATAACGGTAAAATAATGGCAAATTTTGGTAACTGCAGTGAAAATAACGGTAAAATAATGGTAAATAATGGTAACTGGTGTGAAAACAACGGTAAAATAATGGTAAATAATGGTACCTGGAGTGAAAATAACGGTAAAATAATTGTAAATGATGGTAACTGGAGTGAATATAACGGTAAAATAGTGGAAAATTATGGTAACTGGAGTGAAAATAACGGTAATATAATGGTAAATAATGGTAACTGGAGCTGTAAAAAAATGGTAAATAATGGGAACTGGAGAAAAAAATAAAGGTAGAATATTGGTAAATAATGGTAACTGATGTGAAAATAACGGTAAAATAATGGTAAATAATGGTAACTGGTGTGAAAACAACGGTAAGATAATGGTAAATAACTTGAGTTAAAATAACGGTAATATAATGGTAAATAATAATAATGGTAATGGTAACTGGAGTGAAAATAACGGTAAAATAATGGTAAATAATCGTAACTGGAGCTGTAAAATAATGGTAAATAATGGTAACTGGAGTGAAAATAACGGTAAAATAATGGTATATAATGGTAAATGGTGTAAAAATAACGGTAAAATAATGGCAAATAATGGTAACTGGAGCTGGAGTGAAATTAACGGTAAAATAATGGTAAATTATGGTATCAGGAGTGAAAATAACAGTAAAAAAATGGTAAAGAATGGTAACTCGAGTGGAAATAACGGTAAAATAATGGTAAATAATGGTAACTGGTGTGAAAATTACGGTAAAAAAATGGTAAATAATGGTAACTCGAGTGAAAATAACGGTAAAATAATGGTAAATAATGGCAACTGGTGTGAAAATAACGGTAAAATAATGGTAAATAATGGTAACTGGTGAGAAAATAACGGTAAGATAATGGTAAATAACGGTAACTGGAGCTGGAATGAAAATAACGGTAAAATAATGGTAAATTATGGTAACTGGTGTGAAAATAACGGTAAAAGAATGTAAATAATGGTAAATGGATCTGGAGTGAAAATTAAGGTAAAATAATGGTAAGTTATGGCAACTGGAGTGAAAATAACGTAAAAAATGGTAATTAATGGTAGCTGGTGTGAAAATAACGGTAAAATAATGGTAAATTATGGTAACTGGAGCTGGAGTGAAAATAACGGTAAAATAATGGTAAATAATGGTAACTGATGTGAAAATCACGGTAAAATAATGGTAAATAATGGTAACTGGTGTGAAAATAACGGTAAAATAATGTAAATAATGGTAACTGGATCTGGAGTGAAAATTACGGTAAAATAATGGTAAGTTATGGCAACTGGAGTAAAAATAACAGTAAAAACTGGTAAATAATGGTAGCTGGTGTGAAAATTACGGTAAAATAATGGTAAATTATGGTAACTGGAGCTGGAGTGAAAATAACGGTAAAATAATGGTAAATAATGGTAACTGATGTGAAAATCACGGTAAAATAGGGGTAAATAATGGCAACTGGAGTGAAAATAACGGTAAAATTATGGTAAATAATGGTAACTGTAGTGAAAATAACGGTAAAATAATGGTAAATTATTGTAACTGGAGGGAATATAACGGTAAAATAGTATAAAATTATGGTAACTGGAGTGAAAATAACGGTAATATAATGGTAAATAATAATAATGCTCATGGTATCTGGAGTGAAAATAACGGTAAAATAATGGTAAATAATGGTAACTGGAGTGAAAATAACGGTAAAATAATGGTAAATAATGGTAACTGGTGTAAAAATAACGGAAAAATAATGGCATATTATTGTAACTGGAGTGAAGATGACGGTAAAATAATGGTAAATTATGGTAACTGGAGTGAAAATAACGGTAAAATAATGGTAAATTATGGTAACTAGAGTGAAAATAACGGTAAAATGATGGTAAATTATGCTAACTGGAGTGAAAATAACGGTTAAATAATGGTAAGTAATGGTAACTGGAGTGAAAATAACGGTAAAATAATAGTAAAAAATGGTAACTGGAGCTGGAAAGAAAATAACGGTAAAATAATTGTAAATAATGGTAACTGGAGTGAAAATAACGGTAAAATAATGGTAAATAATGGTAACTGGAGTGTAAATAACGGTAAAATAATGGTAAATAATGGTAACCGGAGTGAAAGTAACCGTAAAATAATGGTAAATTATGGTAACTGCAGTGAAAATAACGGTAAAATAATGGTAAATAATGGTTACTGGAGCTGGAGTGAAAACAACGGTAAAATAATGGTAAATAATGGTAACTGGAGTGAAAATAACGGTAAAATAATGGCAAATAATGGAAATTGGAGCTTGAGTGAAAATAACGGTAAAAATGTGGTAAATTATGGTAGCTGGAGTAAAAATAACGGTAAATAATGGTAAATAATGGTAACTGGAGTAAAATAACGGTAAAATAATGGTAAATTATGGTAACTGGAGTGAAAATAACGGTAAAATAATGGTAAATTATGGTAACTGGAGCTGTAAAATAATGGTAAATAATGGTAACTGGAGTGAAAATAACGGTAAAATAATGGTAAATAATGGTAACTGTTGTAAAAAGTAACGGTAAAATAATGGTAAATAATGGTAAGTGGATCTGGAGTAAAAATAACGGTAAAATAATGGTAAATTATGGTAACTGGAGTGAAAATAACGGTAAAATAATGGTATATAATGGTAACTGGAGCTGTAAAATAATGGTAAATAATGGTAATTGGAGTGAAAATAACGGTAAAATAATGGTAGATAATGGTAACTGGTGTGAAAATAATGGTAAAATAATGGTGAATAATGGTAACTGGAGCTGGAGTGAAAATAACGGTAAAATAATGGTAAATTATGGTAACTGGAGTGAAAATAACGGTAAAGTAATGGTAAATAATGGTAACTGGAGTGAAAATAACAGTAAAATAACGGTAAATAATGGTAACTGGACCTCTATAATAATGGTAAATAATGGTTACTGGAGCTGGATTGAAAATAACGGTAAAATTATGGTAAATAATGGTAACTGGAGTGAAAATAACGGTAAAATAATGGTAAATTCTGGTAACTCGAGTGAAAATAACGGTTATGGAAACTCGAGTGAAAATAACGGTAAATTAATCGTAAATTATGGTAACTGGAGTGAAAATAACGGTAAAATAATCGTAAATAATGGTAACTGGAGCTGGAGTGAAAAAGAACGTAAAATAATGGTACATAATGGTAACTGGATTGAAAATAACGGTAATGGGAAATTATGGTAACTGGAGTGAAAATAACGGTAAAATAATGGTAAATAATGGTAACTGGAGCTGGAGTGAAAAAGACCGTAAAATAATGGTACATAATGGTAACTGGAGTGAAAATAACGGTAAAATAGTGGCAAATTATGGTAACTGGAGTGATTAACGGTTTAAATAATGGTAAAAATTGGTAACTGCAGTGAAAATAACGGTCAAATAATGGTAAATAATGGTAACTGGAGTTACAATAACGGTAAAATAATGTTAAATTATGGTAACTCGTGTGAAAATAACGGTAAAATAATGGTAAATAATCATGGTAACTGGAGCTGGAGTGAAAAAGACCGTAAAATAATGGTACATAATGGTAACTGGAGTGAAAATAACGGTAAAATAATGATAAATAATAATAACTGGAGTGAAAATAACGATTAAATTATTGTAAATTATCGTAACTGGAGTGAAAATAACGGTAAAATAATGGTAAATAACGGTAACCGGATTGAAAATAACGGTAAAATAATAATAATGGTAATGGTAACTGGAGTGAATATAACCGTAAATAATGGTAAATAATGGTTACTGGAGCTGTAAAATAATGGTATATAATAGTAACTGGAGCTGGAGTGAAAATAACGGTAAAACTATGGTAAATAATGGTAACTGGAGTGAAAATAACGGTAAAGTAATGGTAAATAATGGTTGCTGGAGCTGTAAAAAAATGGTAAATAATGGTAACTGGAGCTGGAGTGAAAATAACGGTAAAATAATGGTAAATAATGGTAATTTGAGTAACGGTAAAATAATGGTAAATTATTGTAACTGAAGTGAAAATTACGGTAAAATAATGGTAAATTATGGTAACTGGAGTGAAAATTACGGTAATATAATGGTAAATAATGTAAATGGTAAATAATGGTAACTGGAGTGAAAATAACGGTAAAATAACGGTAAATAATGGTAACTGGATCTGTAAAATAATGGCAAATAATGGTAACTTGAGTGAAAATAACGGTAAAATAATGGTAAATAATGGTAACTGGAGCTGGAGTGAAAACAACGTTGAAATAATGGTAAATAATGGTAACTGGAGCTGTAAAATAATGGTAACTGGAGTGAAAATAACGGTAAATTAACGGTAAATGATGGTAACTGGAGCTGTAACATAATGCTAAATAATGGTAACTGGAGCTGGAGTGAAAATAACGGTAAAATAATGGTAAATAATGGTAACTCGAGTGAAAATAACGGTAATATAATGGTAAATAATGATAATGGTAATGGTAACTGGAGTGAAAATAACGGTAAAATAATGGTAAATTATGGTAACTGGAGTGAAAATAACGGTAAAATAATGGTAAATTATTTTAACTGGAGTGAATACAATGGTTAACTAGTGGAAAATTTTGGTAACTGGAGTGAAAATAACGGTAATATAATGTTAAATAATAATAATGGTAATGGTAACTGGAGTGAAAATAACGGTAAAATAATGGTAAATAATGGTAACTGGAGCTGTAAAATAATGGTAAATAATGGTAACTGGAGTGAAAATAACGGTAAAATAATGGTAAATAATGGTAACTGTTGTAAAAAGTAACGGTAAAATAACGGTAAAATAATGGTAAGTGGATCTGGAGTAAAAATAACGGTAAAATAATGGTAAATTATGGTAACTGGAGTGAAAATAACGGTAAAATAATGGTAAATAATGGTAACTGGAGCTGTAAAATAATGGTAAATAATGGTAATTGGAGTGAAAATAACGGTAAAATAATGGTAAATAATGGTAACTGGTGTGAAAATAATGGTAAAATAATGGTAAATAATGGTAACTGGAGCTGGAGTGAAAATAACGGTAAAATAATGGTAAATTATGGTAACTGGAGTGAAAATAACGGTAAAATAATGGTAAATAATGGTAACTGGAGTGAAAATAACGGTAAAATAACGGTAAATTATGGTAACTAGAGTGAAAATATCGGTAAAATGATGGTATTTTATGGTAACTGGAGCTGTAAAATAATGGTAAATTATGGTAACTGGAGTGAAAATAACGGTAAAATAATGGTAAATAATGGTAACTGGAGTGAAAATAACGGTAAAATAATGGTAAATAATGGTAACTGTTGTAAAAATAACGGCAAAATAATGGTAAATAATGGTAACTGGAGCTGGAGTGAAAATAACGGTAAAATAATGGTAAATTATCGTAACTGGAGTGAAAATAACGGTAAAATAATGGTAAATTATGGTAACTGGAGTGAAAATAACGATAGAATAATGGTAACTGAAGTGAAAATAACGGTAAAATAATGGTAAATTATGGTAACTAGAGTGAAAATAACGGTAAAATAATGGTGAATAATGGTAACTGGAGCTGTAAAATAATGGTAAATAATGGTAACTGGAGTGAAAATAACGGTAAAATAATGGTAAATTATGGTAACTGGAGTGAAAATAACGGTAAAATAATGGTAAATAATTGTAACTGGAGCTCTAAAATAATGGTAAATAATGGTAATTGGAGTGAAAAAAAACGTAAAATAATGGTAAATTATGGTAACTGGAGTGAAAATAACGGTAAAATAATAGTAAATTATGGTAACTGGAGTGAAAATAACGGTAAAATAATGGTAAATAATGGGAAAATAACGGTAAAATTATGGTATCTGGATTGAAAATAACGGAAAATTATGGTAACTGGTGTGAAAACAACGGTAAAATAATGGTAAATATTGGCAAATGGGTTGAATATAACGGTAAAATAATGGTAAATTATGGTAACTAGAGTGAAAATAACGGTAAAAAAGTGGTAAATTATGGTAGCTGGAGTAAAAAAAACGGTAAAATAATGGTAAATAATGGTAACAGTTGTAAATATAACGGTAAAATAATGGTAAATAATGGCTGGAGTAAAAATAACGGTTAAATAATGGTAATTTATGGTAACTGGAGTGAAAATAACGGTAAAATAATGGTATATAATGGTAACTGGAGCTGTAAAATAATGGTAAATAATGGTAATTGGAGTAAAAATAACGGTAAAATAATGGTAAATAATGGTAACTGGATCTGGAGTGAAAATAACGGTAAAATAATGGTAAATTATGGTAACTGGAGTGAAAATAACGGTAAAATAATGGTAAATAACAATTATGGTAAATAATGGTAACTGGAGTGAAAATAACGGTAAAATAATGGTACATAATGGTAACTGGAGTGAAAATGACGGTAAAATAATGGTAAATTATGGAAACTGGAGTGAAAATAACAGTAAATAATGGCATATTATTGTAACTGGAGTGAAGATGACGGTAAAATAGTGGTAAATTATGGTAACTGGAGTGAAAATAGCGGAAAAATAATGGTAAATTATGGTAACTGGAGTGAAAATAACGGTAAAATAATGGTAAATTATGCTAACTGGAGTGAAAATAACGGTTAAATAATGGTAAGTAATGGTAACTGGAGTGAAAATAACGGTAAAATAATGGTAAAAAATGGTAACTGGAGCTGGAAAGAAAATAACGGTAAAATAATTGTAAATAATGGTAACTGGAGTGAAAATAACGGTAAAATAATGGTAAACTATGGTAACTGGAGTGTAAATAACGGTAAAATAATGGTAAATAATGGTAACCGGAGTGAAAGTAACCGTAAAATAGTGGTAAATTATGGTAACTGCAGTGAAAAAAACGGTAAAATAATGGTAAATAATGGTTACTGGAGCTGGAGTGAAAACAACGGTAAAATAATGGTAAATAATGGTAACTGTAGTGAAAATCACGGCAAAATAATGGCAAATAATGGAAATTGGAGCTTGAGTGAAAATAACGGTAAAAAAGTGGTAAATTATGGTAGCTGGAGTAAAAATAACGGTAAATAATGGTAAATAATGGTAACTGGAGTAAAATAACGGTAAAATAATGGTAAATTATGGTAACTGGAGTGAAAATAACGGTAAAATAATGGTAAATTATGGTAACTGGAGCTGTAAAATAATGGTAAATAATGGTAACTGGAGTGAAAATAACGGTAAAATAATGGTAAATAATGGTAACTGTTGTAAAAAGTAACGGTAAAATAATGGTAAATAATGGTAAGTGGATCTGGAGTAAAAATAACGGTAAAATAATGGTAAATTATGGTAACTGGAGTGAAAATAACGGTAAAATAATGGTATATAATGGTAACTGGAGCTGTAAAATAATGGTAAATAATGGTAATTGGAGTGAAAATAACGGTAAAATAATGGTAGATAATGGTAACTGGTGTGAAAATAATGGTAAAATAATGGTAAATAATGGTAACTGGAGCTGGAGTGAAAATAACGGTAAAATAATGGTAAATTATGGTAACTGGAGTGAAAATAACGGTAAAGTAATGGTAAATAATGGTAACTGGAGTGAAAATAACAGTAAAATAACGGTAAATAATGGTAACTGGACCTCTATAATAATGGTAAATAATGGTTACTGGAGCTGGATTGAAAATAACGGTAAAATTATGGTAAATAATGGTAACTGGAGTGAAAATAACGGTAAAATAATGGTAAATTCTGGTAACTCGAGTGAAAATAACGGTTATGGAAACTCGAGTGAAAATAACGGTAAATTAATCGTAAATTATGGTAACTGGAGTGTAAATAACGGTAAAATAATCGTAAATAATGGTAACTGGAGCTGGAGTGAAAAAGAACGTAAAATAATGGTACATAATGGTAACTGGATTGAAAATAACGGTAATGGGAAATTATGGTAACTGGAGTGAAAATAACGGTAAAATAATGGTAAATAATGGTAACTGGAGCTGGAGTGAAAAAGACCGTAAAATAATGGTACATAATGGTAACTGGTGTGAAAATAACGGTAAAATAGTGGCAAATTATGGTAACTGGAGTGATTAACGGTTTAAATAATGGTAAAAATCGGTAACTGCAGTGAAAATAACGGTCAAATAATGGTAAATAATGGTAACTGGAGTTACAATAACGGTAAAATAATGTTAAATTATGGTAACTCGTGTGAAAATAACGGTAAAATAATGGTAAATAATCATGGTAACTGGAGCTGGAGTGAAAAAGACCGTAAAATAATGGTACATAATGGTAACTGGAGTGAAAATAACGGTACAATAATGGTAAATAATAATAACTGGAGTGAAAATAACGATTAAATTATTGTAAATTATCGTAACTGGAGTGAAAATAACGGTAAAATAATGGTAAATAACGGTAACCGGATTGAAAATAACGGTAAATTAATAATAATGGTAATGGTAACTGGAGTGAATATAACCGTAAATAATGGTAAATAATGGTTACTGGAGCTGTAAAATAATGGTATATAATAGTAACTGGAGCTGGAGTGAAAATAACGGTAAAACTATGGTAAATAATGGTAACTGGAGTGAAAATAACGGTAAAGTAATGGTAAATAATGGTTGCTGGAGCTGTAAAAAAATGGTAAATAATGGTAACTGGAGCTGGAGTGAAAATAACGGTAAAATAATGGTAAATAATGGTAACTGGAGTAACGGTAAAATAATGGTAAATTATTGTAACTGGAGTGAAAATTACGGTAAAATAATGGTAAATAATGTAAATGGTAAATAATGGTAACTGGAGTGAAAATAACGGTAAAATAATGGTAAATAATGGTAACTGGATCTGTAAAATAATGGCAAATAATGGTAACTTGAGTGAAAATAACGGTAAAATAATGGTAAATAATGGTAACTGGAGCTGGAGTGAAAACAACGTTGAAATAATGGTAAAAAATGGTAACTGGAGCTGTAAAATAATGGTAACTGGAGTGAAAATAACGGTAAATTAACGGTAAATGATGGTAACTGGAGCTGTAACATAATGCTAAATAATGGTAACTGGAGCTGGAGTGAAAATAACGCTAAAATAATGGTAAATAATGGTAACTCGAGTGAAAATAACGGTAATATAATGGTAAATAATGATAATGGTAATGGTAACTGGAGTGAAAATAACGGTAAAATAATGGTAAACAATGGTAACTGGAGTGAAAATAACGGTAAAATAATGGTAAATTATTTTAACTGGAGTGAATACAACGGTTAACTAGTGGAAAATTTTGGTAACTGGAGTGAAAATAACGGTAATATAATGTTAAATAATAATAATGGTAATGGTAACTGGAGTGAAAATAACGGTAAAATAATGGTAAATAATGGTAACTGGAGCTGTAAAATAACGGTAAATAATGGTATCTGGAGTGAAAATAACGGTAAAATAATGGTAAATAATGGTAAATGGTGTGAAAATAACGGTAAAATAATGGCAAATAGTGGTAACTGGAGCAGGAGTGAAAATAAGTGTAAAGTAATGGTAAATTATGTTAACTGGTGTGAAAATAACGGTAAAATAATGGTAAATAATGGTAACTGGAGCTGTATAACAATGGTAAATAATGGTTACTGGAGTGAAAATAACGGTAAAATAATGGTAAATAATGGTAAATTGTGTAAAAATAACGGTAAAATAATGGTAAATAATGGTAACTGGTGTGAAAATAACGGTAAAATAATGGCAAATAATGGTAACTGGAGCTGGAGTGAAAATAACGGTAAAATAATGGTATATAATGGTAACTGGAGTGAAAATAACGGTAAAATAACGGTAAATTATGGTAACGGGAGTGAAAATAACGCTAAAAAATGGTAAATAATGGTAACTGGTGCTGGAGAAAATAACGGTTAAATAATGGTAAATTATGGTAACTGGAGTGAAAATAACGGTAAAATAATGGTAAATTGTGGGAACTGGAGTGAAAATTACGGGAAATTTTTTTTTAAATAATGGTAACTGGAGTGAAAATAACGGTAAAGTAATGGTAAATAATGGTAACTGGAGTGACAATAACGGTAAAATAATAGTAAATAAGGGTAACTGGTGTGAAAATAACGGTAAAATAATGGTAAATCATGGTAACTGGAGTGAAAATAACGGTAAAGTAATGGTAAATAATGGTAACTGGAGCAGGAGTGAAAATAAGGGTAATTATGGTAACTGAAGTGAAAATAACGGTAAAATAATGGTAAATTATGGTAACTAGAGTGAAAATATCGGTAAAATGATGGTAATTTATGGTAACTGGATCTGTAAAATAATGGTAAATAATGGTAACTGGAGTGAAAATCACGGCAAAATAATGGCAAATAATGGAAATTGGAGCTTGAGTGAAAATTACGGTGAAATACTGGTAATATATGTTAACTGGTGTGAAAATAACGGTAAAATAATGGTAAATAATGGTAACTGGAGCTGTATAACAATGGTAAATAATGGTTACTGGAGTGAAAATAACGGTCAAATAATGGTAAATTATGGGAACTGGAGTGAAAATTACGGGAAAATTTTTTTTAAATAATGGTAACTGGAGTGACAATAACGGTAAAATAATGGTAAATAAGGGTAACTGGTGTGAAAATAACGGTAAAATAATGGTAAATCATGGTAACTGGAGTGAAAATAACGGTAAAGTAATGGTAAATAATGGTAACTGGATTGAAAATAACGGTAGAATAATGGTAAATTATGTTAACTGGTGGGAAAATCACGGTAAAATAAGGTAAATAATGGCAACTGGGGTGAAAATAACGGTAAAATAATGGTAAATTATGGTAACTAGAGTGAAAATAACGGTAAAAATGTGGTAAATTATGGTATCTGGAGTACAAAAAACGGTAAAATAATGGTAAATAATGGTAACTGGAGTAAAATAACGGTAAAATAATGGTAAATTATGGTAACTGGAGTGAAAATAACGGTAAAATAATGGTAAATTATGGTAACTGGAGCTGTAAAATAATGGTAAATAATGGTAACTGGAGTGAAAATAACGGTAAAATAATGGTAAATAATGGTAACTGTTGTAAAAAATAACGGTAAAATAATGGTAAATAATGGTAAGTGGATCTGGAGTAAAAATAACGGTAAAATAATGGTAAATTATGGTAACTGGAGTTAAAATAACGGTAAAATAATGGTATATAATGGTAAGTGGAGCTGTAAAATAATGGTAAATAATGGTAATTTGATAAAAATAACGGTAAAATAATGGTAGATAATGGTAACTGGTGTGAAAATAATGGTAAAATAATGGTAAATAATGGTAACTGGAGCTGGAGTGAAAATAACGGTAAAATAATGGTAAATTATGGTAAGTGGAGTGAAAATAACGGTAAAATAACGGTAAATAACAATTATGGTAAATAATGGTAACTGGAGTGAAAATAACGGTAAAATAATGGCACATAATGGTAAATGGAGTGAAAATGACGGTATAATAATGGTAAATTATGGAAACTGGAGTGAAAATAACGGTAAAATAATGGCATATTATTGTAACTGGAGTGAAGATAACGGTAAAATAGTGGTAAATTATGGTAATTGGAGTGAAAATAGCGGAAAAATAATGGGAAATTATGCTAACTGGAGTGAAAATCACGGTAAAATAATGGTAAGTAATGGTAACCGGAGTGAAAATAACGGTAAAATAATGGTAAAAAATGGTAACTGGTGCTGGAAAGAAAATAAAGGTAAAATAATTGTAAATAATGGTAACTGGAGTGAAAACAACGGTAAAATAATGGTAAACTATGGTAACTGGAGTGAAAATAACAGTAAAATAATGGTAAATAATGGTAACCGGAGTGAAAATAACGGTAACATAGTGGTAAATTATGGTAAATGCAGTGAAAATAACGGTGAAATAATGGTAAATAATGTTTAATGGAGCTGCAGTGAAAACAACGGTAAAATAATGGTAAATAATGGTAACTGGAGTGAAAATAATGGTAATATAATGGTAAATAATGGAAACTGGAGCTAAAGTGAAAATAAAGGTGAAATAATGGTAAATTATGGTAACTAGAGTGAACATAACGGTAAAATAATGGTAAATTATGGTAACTGGAGTGAAAATAACGGTAAAATAGTGGTAAATTATGGTAACTGGAGTGAAAATAACGGTAAAATAATGGTAAATAATGGTTACTGGAGCTGGAGAGAAAATAACGGTAAAATAATGGTAAATAATGGTAACTGGTGTGAAAATAACGGTAAAATAATGGTAAATAATGGTAACTGGAGTGAAAATAACGGTAAAATAATGGTAATGGTAACTGGCGTTAAAATAAATAATAAAATAATGGTAAATAATGGTAAGTGGAGCTGTAAGATAATGGTAAATAATGGTAACTGGAGCTGGAGTGAAAATAACAGTGAAAGAAAGGTAAATTATGGTAACTGGAGTGAAAATAACGGTAAGATAATGGTAAATAATGGTAACTGAAGTGAAAATAACGGTAAAATAATGGTAAATAATGGTAACTGGAGCTGTAAAATAATGGTAAATAATGGTAATTGGAGTGAAAATAACGGTAAAATAATGGTAAATAATGGTAACTGGTGTGAAAATAACGGTAAAATAATGGTAAATAATGGTTACTGGAGCTGGAGTGAAAATAACGGTAAAATAATGGTAAATTATGGCAACTGGAGTGAAAATAACGGTAAAATAATGGTAACTGAAGTGAAAATAACGGTAAAATAATGGTTAATTATTGTAACTGGATTGAAGATAACGGTAAAATAGTGGTAAATTATGGTAACTGGAGTGAAAATAGCGGTAAAATAATGGTGAATTATGGTAAGTGGAGTGAAAATAACGGTAAAATAATAGTAAATTATGCTAACTGGAGTGAAAATAACGGTAAAATAATGATAAAAAATGGTAACTGGAGCTGGAAAGAAAATAACGGTAAAAAGATGGTAAATTACGGTAACTGGAGTGAAAATAACGGTAAAATAATGGTAAATAATGGTAACTGGAGTGAAGATAACGGTAAAATAATGGTAAATAATGGTAACTGGAGTGAAAATTACGGTAAAATAATGGTAAATAATGGTAACTGTTGTGAAAATAATGGTAAAAATGGTAAATAATGGTAACTGGAGCTGGAGTGAAAATAACGGTAAAATAATGGTAAATAATGGTAACTGGTGTGAAAATAACGGTAAAATTATGGTAAATAATGGTAACTGGAGCTGGAGTGAAAATAACGGTAAAATAATGGTAAATTATGGTAACTGGAGTGAAAAAAACGGTAAAATAAAGGCAAATTATGGTAACTGGAGTGAAAATAACGGTAAAATAATGGTAATGGTAACTGGTGTTAAAATAACGGTAAAATAATGGTAAATAATGGTAACTGGAGCTGTAAGATAATGGTAAATAATGGTAACTGGAGCTGGAGTGAAAATAACAGTGAAAGAATGGTAAATTATGGTAACTGGAGTGAAAAAAACGGTAAGATAATGGTAAATAATGGTAACTGAAGTGAAAATAACGGTAAAATAATGGTAAATTATGGTAGCTGGGGTGAAAATAACGGTAAAATAATGGTAAATTATGGTAACTGGAGTGAAAATAACGGTAAAATAATGGTAAATAATGGTAACTGGTGTAAAAATAACGGTAAAATAATGGTAAATAATGGTAACTGGAGCTTGAGTGAAAAAAACGGTAAAAAAATGGTAAATTATGGTAACTGGAGTGAAAATAACGGTAAAATAATGGTAAATAATGGTAACTGAAGTGAAAATTACGGTTAAACAATGGTTAATTATTGTAACTTGTTTGAAGATAACGGTAAAATAGTGGTAAATTATGGTAACTGGAATGAAAATAGCGGTAAAATAATGGTAAATTATGGTAAGTGGAGTGAAAATAACGGTAAAATAATGGTAAATTATGCAAACTGGAGTGAAAATAACGTTAAAATAGTGGTAAATTATGGTAACTGCAGTGAAAAAAAACGGTAAAATAATGGTAAATAATGGTAACTGGAGTGAAAATCACGGTAAAATAATGGTAAAAAATGGTAACTGGAGCTGAAAAGAAAATAACGGTAAAAAAAATGGTAAATTATGGTAACTGGAGTGAAAATAACGGTAAAATAATGGTAAATAATGGTAACTGGAGTGAAGATAACGGTAAAATAATGGGAAATAATGGTAACTTTTGTGAAAATAACGGTAAAATAATGGTTAATAATAGTAACTGGAGCTGGAGTGAAAAAAACGGTAAAATAATGGTAAATTATGGTAACTGGAGTAAAAAGAACGTAAAATAATGGTAAATTATGGTATCAGGAGTGAAAATAACGGTAAAAAAATGGTAAATAATGGTAACTCGAGTGAAAATAACGGTAAAATAATGGCAAATAATGGTAACTGGTGTGAAAATAACGGTTAAATGATGTAAATAATGGTAACTGGATCTGGAGTGAAAATAACGGTAAAATAATGGTAAATTATGGCAACTGTAGTGAAAATAACGGTAAAAAATGGTAAATAATGGTAGCTGGTGTGAAAATAACGGTAAAATAATGGTAAATTATGGTAACTGGAGCTGGAGTGAAAATAACGGTAAAATAATGGTAAATTATGGTAACTGGAGTTGGAGTGAAAATAACAGTAAAATAATGGTAATTGATGGTAACTGGAGCGGTAAAATAATGGTAAATAATGGTAACTGGAGTGAAAATAACGGTAAAATAGGGGTAAATAATGGCAACTGGTGTGAAAATAACGGTAACATAATGGTAAATTATCGTAACTGGAGTGAAAATAACGGTAAAGTAATGGTAAATAATGGTAACTGGAGTGAAAATAACAGTAAAATAACGGTAAATAATGGTAACTGGAGCTCTATAATAATGGTAAATAATGGTTGCTGGAGCTGGATTGAAAATAACGGTAAAATTATGGTAAATAATGGTAACAGGAGTGAAAATAACGGTAAAATAATGGTAAATTCTGGTAACTCGAGTGAAAATAACGGTTATGGAAACTCGAGTGAAAATAACGGTAAATTAATCGTAAATTATGGTAACTGGAGTGAAAATAACGGTAAAATAATCGTAAATAATGGTAACTGGAGCTGGAGTGAAAAAGAACGTAAACTAATGGTACATAATCGTAACTGGATTGAAAATAACGGTAATGGGAAATTATGGTAACTGGAGTGAAAATAACGGTAAAATAATGGTAAATAATGGTAACTGGAGCTGGAGTGAAAAAGACCGTAAAATAATGGTACATAATGGTAACTGGTGTGAAAATAACGGTAAAATAGTGGCAAATTATGGTAACTGGAGTGATTAACCGTTTAAATAATGGTAAAAATTGGTAACTGCAGTGAAAATAACGGTCAAATAATGGTAAATAATGGTAACTGGAGTTAAAATAACGGTAAAATAATGTTAAATTATGGTAACTCGTGTGAAAATAACGGTAAAATAATGGTAAATAATCATGGTAACTGGAGCTGGAGTGAAAAAGACCGTAAAATAATGGTACATAATGGTAACTGGAGTGAAAATAACGGTACAATAATGGTAAATAATAATAACTGGAGTGAAAATAACGATTAAATTATGGTAAATTATCGTAACTGGAGTGAAAATAACGGTAAAATAATGGTAAATAACGGTAACCGGATTGAAAATATCGGTAAAATGATAATAATGGTAATGGTAACTGGAGTGAATATAACGGTTAAATAATGGTAAATAATGGTTACTGGAGCTGTAAAATAATGGTATATAATAGTAACTGGAGCTGGAGTGAAAATAACGGTAAAACTATGGTAAATAATGGTAACTGGAGTGAAAATAACGGTAAAGTAATGGTAAATAATGGTTGCTGGAGCTGTAAAAAAATGGTAAATAATGGTAACTGGAGCTGGAGTGAAAATAAAGGTAAAATAATGGTAAATAATGGTAACTGGAGTAACGGTAAAATATTGGTAAATTATTGTAACTGGAGTGAAAATTACGGTAAAATAATGGTAAATTATGGTAACTGCAGTGAAAATTACGGTAATATAATGGTAAATAATGTAAATGGTAAATAATGGTAACTGGAGTGAAAATAACGGTAAAATAATGGTAAATAATGGTAACTGGATCTGTAAAATAATGGCAAATAATGGTAACTTGAGTGAAAATAACGGTAAAATAATGGTAAATAATGGTAACTGGAGCTGGAGTGAAAATAACGTTAAAATAATGGTAAATAATGGTAACTGGAGCTGAAAATAATGGTAACTGGAGTGAAAATAACGGTAAATTAACGGTAAATGATGGTAACTGGAGCTGTAACATAATGGTAAATAATGGTAACTGGAGCTGGAGTGAAAATAACGGTAAAATAATGGTAAATAATGGTAACTCGAGTGAAAATAACGGTAATATAATGGTAAATAATAATAATGGTAATGGTAACTGGAGTGAAAATAACTTTAAAATAATGGTAAACAATGGTAACTGGAGTGAAAATAACGGTAAAATAATGGTAAATTTTTTTAACTGGAGTGAATACAACGGTTAACTAGTGGAAAATTTTGGTAACTGGAGTGAAAATAACGGTAATATAATGTTAAATAATAATAATGGTAATGGTAACTGGAGTGAAAATAACGGTAAAATAATGGTAAATAATGGTAACTGGAGCTGTAAAATAACGGTAAATAATGGTATCTGGAGTGAAAATAACGGTAAAATAATGGTAAATAATGGGAAATGGTGTGAACATAACGGTAAAATAATGGTAAATTATTTTAACTGGAGTGAATACAACGGTTAAATAGTGGAAAATTTTGGTAACTGGAGTGAAAATAACGGTAATATAATGGTTAATAATAATAATGGTAAATAATGGTAACTGGAGCTGTAAAATAATGGTAAATAATGGTAACTGGAGAGAAAATAACGGTAAAATAATGATAAGTTATGGTAACTGGAGTGAATATAACGGCAAAATAGTGGAAAATTATGGCAACTGGAGTGAAAATAACGGTAATATAATGTTAAATAATAATAATGGTAATGGTAACTGGAGTGAAAATAACGGTAAAATAATGGTAAATAATGGTAACTGGAGCTGTAAAATAACGGTAAATAATGGTATCTGAAGTGAAAATAACGGTAAAATAATGGTAAATAATGGTAACTGGTGTGAAAATAACGGTAAAATAATGGCAAATAATGGTAACTGGAGCTGGAGTGAAAATAACGGAAAATAATGGTAAATTATGGTATCTGGAGTGAAAATAGTTGTAAAAAAATTGGTAAATAATGGTAACTCGAGTGAAAATAACGGTAAAATAATGGTAAATTTTGGTAACTGCAGTGAAAATAACGGTAAAATAATGGTAAATAATGGTAACTGGTGTGAAAACAACGGTAAAATAATGGTAAATAATGGTACCTGGAGTGAAAATAACGGTAAAATAATTGTAAATGATGGTAACTGGAGTGAATATAACGGTAAAATAGTGGAAAATTATGGTAACTGGAGTGAAAATAACGGTAATATAATGGTAAATAATGGTAACTGGAGCTGTAAAAAAATGGTAAATAATGGGAACTGGAGAAAAAATAACGGTAGAATATTGGTAAATAATGGTAACTGATGTGAAAATAACGGTAAAATAATGGTAAATAATGGTAACTGGTGTGAAAACAACGGTAAAATAGTGGAAAATTATGGTAACTGGAGCTGTAAAATAATGGTAAATAATGGTAACTGGAGTGAAAATAACGGTAAAATAATGGTAAATAATCGTAACTGGAGCTGTAAAATAATGGTAAATAATGGTAACTGGAGTGAAAATAACGGTAAAATAATGGTATATAATGGTAAATGGTGTAAAAATAACGGTAAAATAATGGCAAATAATGGTAACTGGAGCTGGAGTGAAATTAACGGTAAAATAATGGTAAATTATGGTATCAGGAGTGAAAATAACAGTAAAAAAATGGTAAAGAATGGTAACTCGAGTGGAAATAACGGTAAAATAATGGTAAATAATGGTAACTGGTGTGAAAATTACGGTAGAAAACTTGTAAATAATGGTAACTCGAGTGAAAATAACGGTAAAATAATGGTAAATAATGGCAACTGGTGTGAAAATAACGGTAAAATAATGGTAAATAATGGTAACTGGTGAAAAATAACGGTAAGATAATGGTAAATAACGGTAACTGGAGCTGGAATGAAAATAACGGTAAAATAATGGTAAATTATGGTAACTGGTGTGAAAATAACGGTAAAAGAATGTAAATAATGGTAAATGGATCTGGAGTGAAAATTAAGGTAAAATAATGGTAAGTTATGGCAACTGGAGTGAAAATAACGTAAAAAATGGTAATTAATGGTAGCTGGTGTGAAAATAACGGTAAAATAATGGTAAATAATGGTAACTGGAGCTGGAGTGAAAAAAACGGTAAAATATTGGTAAATTATCGTAACTGGAGTGAAAATAACGGTAAAATAATGGTAAATTATGGTAACTGGAGTGAAAATAACGATAAAATAATGGTAAATAATGGGAAAATAACGGTAAAATAATGGTAAATTATGGTAACTGGAGTGAAAATAACGGTAAAATAATGGTGAATAATGGTAACTGGAGCTGTAAAATAATGGTAAATAATGGTAACTGAAGTGAAAATAACGGTAAAATAATGGTAAATAATGGTAACTGAAGTGAAAATAACGGTAAAATAATGGTAAATAATGGTAACTGAAGTGAAAATAACGGTAAAATAATGGTAAATTATGGTAACTGGGGTGAAAATAACGGTAAAATAATGGTAAATTATGGTAACTGGAGTGAAAATAACGGTAAAATAATGGCAAATAATTGTAACTGGAGCTCTAAAATAATGGTAAATAATGGTAATTGGAGTGAAAAAAAACGGTAAAATAATGGTAAATTATGGTAACTGGAGTGAAAATAACAGTAAAATAATAGTAAATTATGGTAACTGGAGTGAAAATAACGATAGAATAATGGTAAATAATGGGAAAATAACGGTAAAATAATGGTAAATTATGGTATCTGGATTGAAAATAACGGTAAAAAAATTGTAAATTATGGTAACTGGTGTGAAAACAACGGTAAAATAATGGTAAATATTGGCAAACGGGTTGAATATAACGGTAAAATAATGGTAAATTATGGTAACTAGAGTGAAAATAACGGTAAAAAAGTGGTAAATTATGGTAGCTGGAGTAAAAGAAACGGTAAAATAATGGTAATTAATGGTAACTGTTGTAAAAATAACGGTAGAGTAATGGTAAATAATGGCTGGAGTAAAAATAATGGTTAAATAATGGTAATTTATGGTAACTGGAGTGAAAATAACGGTAAAATAATGGTATATAATGGTAACTGGAGCTGTAAAATAATGGTAAATAATGGTAATTGGAGTGAAAATAACGGTAAAATAATGGTAAATAATGGTAACTGATGTGAAAATAATGCTAAAATAATGGTAAATAATGGTAACTGGATCTGGAGTGAAAATAACGGTAAAATAATGGTAAATTATGGTAACTGGAGTGAAAATAACGGTAAAATAATGGTAAATAACAATTATGGTAAATAATGGTAACTGGAGTGAAAATAACGGTAAAATAATGGTACATAATGGTAACTGGAGTGAAAATGACGGTAAAATAATGGTAAATTATGGAAACTGGAGTGAAAATAACGGTAAAATAATGGCATATTATTGTAACTGGAGTGATGATGACGGTAAAATAGTGGTAAATGATGGTAACTGGAGTGAAAATAGCGGAAAAATAATGGTAAATTATGGTAACTGGAGTGAAAATAACGGTAAAATAATGGTAAATTATGCTAACTGGAGTGAAAATAACGGTTAAATAATGGTAAGTAATGGTAACTGGAGTGAAAATAACGGTAAAATAATGGTAAAAAATGGTAACCGGAGCTGGAAAGAAAATAACGGTAAAATAATTGTAAATAATGGTAACTGGAGTGAAAATAACGGTAAAATAATGGTAAACTATGGTAACTGGAGTGTAAATAACGGTAAAATAATGGTAAATAATGGTAACCGGAGTGAAAGTAACGGTAAAATAGTGGTAAATTATGGTAACTGCAGTGAAAATAACGGTAAAAAAATGGTAAATAATGGTTACTGGAGCTGGAGTGAAAACAACGGTAAAATAATGGTAAATAATGGTAACTGGAGTGAAAATCACGGCAAAATAATTGCAAATAATGGAAATTGGAGCTTGAGTGAAAATAACGGTAAAATTGTGGTAAATTATGGTAGCTGGAGTAAAAATAACGGTAAAATAATGGTAAATAATGGTAACTGGAGTAAAATAACGGTAAAATAATGGTAAATTATGGTAACTGGAGCTGTAAAATAATGGTAAATAATGGTAACTGGAGTGAAAATAACGGTAAAATAATGGTAAATAATGGTAACTGTTTTAAAAAGTAACGGTAAAATAATGGTAAATAATGGTAAGTGGATCTGGAGTAAAAATAACGGTAAAATAATGGTAAATTATGGTAACTGGAGTGAAAATAACGGTAAAATAATGGTATATAATGGTAACTGGAGCTGTAAAATAATGGTAAATAATGGTAATTGGAGTGAAAATAACGGTAAAATAATGGTAGATAATGGTAACTGGTGTGAAAATAATGGTAAAATAATGGTAAATAATGGTAACTGGAGCTGGAGTGAAAATAACGGTAAAATAATGGTAAATTATGGTAACTGGAGTGAAAATAACGGTAAAATAATGGTAAATAACAATTATGGTAAATAATGGTAACTGGAGTGAAAATAACGGTAAAATAATGGTACATAATGGTAAATGGAGTGAAAATGACGGTAAAATAATGGTAAATTATGGAAACTGGAGTGAAAATAACGGTAAAATAATGGCATATTATTGTAACTGGAGTGAAGATAACGGTAAAATAGTGGTTAATTATGGTAATTGGAGTGAAAATAGCGGAAAAATAATGGTAAATTATGCTAACTGGAGTGAAAATCACGGTAAAATAATGGTAAGTAATGGTAACTGGAGTGAAAATAACGGTAAAATAATGGTAAAAAATGGTAACTGGAGCTGGAAAGAAAATAAAGGTAAAATAATTGTAAATAATGGTAACTGGAGTGAATACAACGGTAAAATAATGGTAAACTATGGTAACTGGAGTGAAAATAACGGTAAAATAATGGTAAATAATGGTAACCGGAGTGAAAATAACGGTAACATAGTGGTAAATTATGGTAACTGGAGTGAAAATAACGGTAAAATAATGGTAAATAATGGTAACTGGAGTGAAAATAACGGTAATATAATGGTAAATAATGGAAACTGGAGCTGGAGTGAAAATAACGGTGAAATAATGGTAAATTATGGTAACTGGAGTGAACATAACGGTAAAATAATGGTAAATTATGGTAACTGGAGTGAAAATAACGGTAAAATAGTGGTAAATTATGGTAACTGGAGTGAAAATAACGGTAAAATAATGGTAAATAATGGTTACTGGAGCTGGAGAGAAAATAACGGTAAAATAATGGTAAATAATGGTAACTGGTGTGAAAATAACGGTAAAATAATGGTAAATTATGGTAACTGGAGTGAAAATAACGGTAAAATAATGGTAAATTATGGTAACTGGAGTGAAGAAAACGGTAAAAAAAGGGAAAATTATGGTAACTGGAGTGAAAATAACGGTAAAATAATGGTAATGGTAACTGGCGTTAAAATAACGGTAAAATAATGGTAAATAATGGTAACTGGAGCTGTAAGATAATGGTAAATAATGGTAACTGGAGCTGGAGTGAAAATAACAGTGAAAGAAAGGTAAATTATGGTAACTGGAGTGAAAATAACGGTAAAATAATGGTAAATAATGGTAACTGAGTGAAAATAACGGTAAAATAATGGTAAATTATGGTAACTGGAGCTGGAGTGAAAATAACGGTAAAATAATGGTAAATTATGGCAACTGGAGTGAAAATAACGGTAAAATAATGGTAAATAATGGTAACTGAAGTGAAAATAACGGTAAAATAATGGTTATTATTGTAACTGGATTGAAGATAACGGTAAAATAGTGGTAAATTATGGTAACTGGAGTGAAAATAGCGGTAAAATAATGGTGAATTATGGTAAGTGGAGTGAAAATAACGGTAAAATAATGGTAAAAAATGGTAACTGGAGCTGGAAAGAAAATAACGGTAAAATAATGGTAAATTATGGTAACTGGAGTGAAAATAACGGTAAAATAATGGTAAATAATGGTAACTGGAGTGAAAATAACGGTAAAATAATGGTAAATAATGGTAACTGGAGCTGGAGTGAAAATAACGGTAAAATAATGGTAACAACTGGAGTGAAAATAACGGTAAAATAATGGTAAATAATGGTAACTGGAGCTGGAGTGAAAATAACGTAAAATAATGGTAAATAATGGTAACTGGAGTGAAAATAACGGTAAAATAATGGTAAATTATGGTAACTGGAGTGAAAATAACGGTAAAATAATGGTAAATTATGGTAACTGGAGTGAAAATAACGGTAAAATAATGGTAAATAATGGTAACTGGAGCTGGAGTGAAAATAACGGTAAAATAATGGTAAATAATGGTAACTGGAGTGAAAATAACGGTAAAATAATGGTAAATATGTAACTGGAGCTGGAGTGAAAATAACGGTAAAATAATGGTAAATTATGGTAACTGGAGTGAAAATAACGGTAAAATAATGGTAAATAATAATAATGCTCATGGTATCTGGAGTGAAAATAACGGTAAAATAATGGTAAATAATGGTAACTGGAGCTGTAAGATAATGGTAAATAATGGTAACTGGAGATGGAGTGAAAATAACGGTAAAATAATGGTAAATTATGGTAACTGGAGTGAAAATAACGGTAAAATAATGGTAAATAATGGTAACTGAAGTGAAAATAACGGTAAAATAATGGTAAATTATGGTAACTGGGAGTGAAAATAACGGTAAAATAATGGTAAATTATGGTAACTGGAGTGAAAATAACGGTAAAATAATGGTAAATTATGGTAACTGGAGCTGTAAAATAATGGTAAATAATGGTAACTGGAGTGAAAATAACGGTAAAATAATGGTAAATAATGGTAACTGGTGTGAAAATAACGGTAAAATAATGGTAAATAATGGTAACTGGAGCTGGAGTGAAAAATAACGGTAAAATAATGGTAAATTATGGTAACTGGAGTGAAAATAACGGTAAAATAATGGTAAATAATGGTAACTGGAGTGAAAATAACGGTAAAATAATGGTAAATTATGGTAACTGGAGTTGAAAATAACGGTAAAATAATGGTAAATTATGGTAACTGGAGTGAAAATAACGGTAAAATAATGGTAAATTATGGTAACTGGAGTGAAAATAACGGTAAAATAATGGTAAATTATGGTAACTGGAGTGAAAATAACGGTAAAATAATGGTAAATAATGGTAACTGGAGCTGGAGTGAAAATAACGGTAAAATAATGGTAAATTATGGTAACTGGAGTGAAAATAACGGTAAAATAATGGTAAATAATGGTAACTGGAGTGAAAATAACGGTAAAATAATGGTAAATAATGGTAACTGGAGTGAAAATAACGGTAAAATAATGGTAAATAATGGTAATTGGAGTGAAAATAACGGTAAAATAATGGTAAATAATGGTAACTGGAGTGAAAATAACGGTAAAATAATGGTAAATAATGGTAACTGGAGCTGGAGTGAAAATAACGGTAAAATAATGGTAAATTATGGTAACTGGAGTGAAAATAACGGTAAAATAATGGTAAATAATGGTAACTGGAGTGAAAATAACGGTAAAATAATGGTAAATAATGGTAACTGGTGTGAAAATAACGGTAAAATATGGCAAATTATGGTAACTGGAGCTGGAGTGAAAATAACGGTAAAATAATGGTAAATTATGGTAACTGGAGTGAAAATAACGGTAAAATAATGGTAAATAATGGTAACTGGATCTGGAGTGAAAATAACGGTAAAATAATGGTAAATTATGGTAACTGTAATGAAAATAACGGTAAAATAATGGTAAATTATGGTAACTGGAGTGAAAATAACGGTAAAATAATGGTAAATTATGGTAACTGGAGCTGGAGTGAAAATAACGGTAAAATAATGGTAAATTATGGTAACTGGAGCTGGAGTGAAAATAACGGTAAAATAATGGTAAATAATGGTAACTGGAGTGAAAATAACGGTAAAATAATGGTAAATAATGGTAACTGGAGTGAAAATAACGGTAAAATAATGGTAAATAATGGCAACTGGTGTGAAAATAACGGTAAAATAATGGTAAATAATGGTAACTGGAGTGAAAATAACAGTAAAATAACGGTAAATAATGGTAACTGGAGCTCTATAATAATGGTAAATAATGGTAACTGGAGCTGGAGTGAAAATAACGGTAAAATTATGGTAAATAATGGTAACTGGAGTGAAAATAACGGTAAAATAATGGTAAATAATGGTAACTGGAGTGAAAATAACAGTAAAATAACGGTAAATAATGGAAACTGGAGCTCTATAATAATGGTAAATAATGGTTACTGGAGCTGGATTGAAAATAACGGTAAAATTATGGTAAATAATGGTAACTGGAGTGAAAATAACGGTAAAATAATGGTAAATTCTGGTAACTCGAGTGA
This sequence comes from Corbicula japonica, assembly GCA_038501625.1. NCBI lineage: Eukaryota > Metazoa > Mollusca > Bivalvia > Venerida > Cyrenidae > Corbicula > Corbicula japonica. The sequence continues at coordinate 5,658,682 of JAZAYU010000015.1, forward strand.
AAATAACGGTTATGGAAACTCGAGTGAAAATAACGGTAAATTAATCGTAAATTATGGTAACTGGAGTGAAAATAACGGTAAAATAATCGTAAATAATGGTAACTGGAGCTGGAGTGAAAAAGACCGTAAAATAATGGTACATAATGGTAACTGGAGTGAAAATAACGGTAATGGGAAATTATGGTAACTGGAGTGAAAATAACAGTAAAATAATGGTAAATAATGGTAACTGGAGCTGGAGTGAAAAAGACCGTAAAATAATGGTACATAATGGTAACTGGTGTGAGAATAACGGTAAAATAGTGGTAAATTATGGTAACTGGAGTGATTAACGGTTTAAATAATGGTAAAAATTGGTAACTGCAGTGACAATAACGGTCAAATAATGGTAAATAATGGTAACTGGAGTGAAAATAACGGTAAAATAATGTTAAATTATGGTAACTCGAGTGAAAATAACGGTAAAATAATGGTAAATAATGGTAACTGGAGCTGGAGTGAAAAAGACCGTAAAATAATGGTACATAATGGTAACTGGAGTGAAAATAACGGTAAAATAATGGTAAATAATGGTAACTGGAGTGAAAAAAATGGTAAAATAACGGTAAATTATGGTAAGTGGAGTGAAACTTACGGTTAAATAATGGTAAGTTATGGTAACTGGAGTGAAAATAACGGTAAAATAATGGTAAATAATAATAACTGGAGTGAAAATAACGATTAAATAATGGTAAATTATCGTAACTGGAGTGAAAATAACGGTAAAATAATGGTAAATTATGGTAACAGGAGTGAAAATAACGATAGAATAATGGTAAATAATGGTAACTGATGTGAAAATAATGGTAAAATAATGGTAAATAATGGTAACTGGATCTGGAGTGAAAATAACGGTAAAATAATGGTAAATTATGGTAACTGGAGTGAAAATAACGGTAAAATAATTGTAAATAACAATTATGGTAAATAATGGTAACTGGAGTGAAAATAACGGTAAAATAATGGTACATAATGGTAACTGGAGTAAAAATGACGGTAAAATAATGGTAAATTATGGAAACTGGAGTGAAAATAACGGTAAAATAATGGCATATTATTGTAACTGGAGTGAAGATGACGGTAAAATAGTGGTAAATTATGGTAACTGGAGTGAAAATAGCGGAAAAATAATGGTAAATTATGGTAACTGGAGTGAAAATAACGGTAAAATAATGGTAAATTATGCTAACTGGAGTGAAAATAACGGTTAAATAATGGTAAGTAATGGTAACTGGAGTGAAAATAACGGTAAAATAATGGTAAAAAATGGTAACTGGAGCTGGAAAGAAAATAACGGTAAAATAATTGTAAATAATGGTAACTGGAGTGAAAATAACGGATAAATAATGGTAAACTATGGTAACTGGAGTGTAAATAACGGTAAAATAATAGTAAATAATGGTAACCGGAGTGAAAGTAACGGTAAAATAGTGGTAAATTATGGTAACTGCAGTGAAAATAACGGTAAAATAATGGTAAATAATGGTTACTGGAACTGGAGTGAAAACAACGGTAAAATAATGGTAAATAATGGTAACTGGAGTGCAAATCACGGCAAAATAATGGCAAATAATGGAAATTGGAGCTTGAGTGAAAATAACGGTAAAAATGTGGTAAATTATGGTAGCTGGAGTAAAAATAACGGTAAAATAATGGTAAATTATGGTAACTGGAGTGAAAATAACGGTAAAATAATGGTAAATTATGCTAACTGGAGTGAAAATAACGGTTAAATAATGGTAAGTAATGGTAACTGGAGTGAAAATAACGGTAAAATAATGGTAAAAAATGGTAACTGGAGCTGGAAAGAAAATAACAGTAAAATAATTGTAAATAATGGTAACTGGAGTGAAAATAACGGTAAAATAATGGTAAACTATGGTAACTGGAGTGTAAATAACGGTAAAATAATGGTAAATAATGGTAACCGGAGTGAAAGTAACGGTAAAATAGTGGTAAATTATGGTAACTGCAGTGAAAATAACGGTAAAATAATGGTAAATAATGGTTACTGGAGCTGGAGTGAAAACAACGGTAAAATAACGGTAAATAATGGTAACTGGAGTGCAAATCACGGCAAAATAATGGCAAATAATGGAAATTGGAGCTTGAGTGAAAATAACGGTAAAAATGTGGTAAATTATGGTAGCTGGAGTAAAAATAACGGTAAAATAATGGTAAATAATGGTAACTGGAGTAAAATAACGGTAAAATAATGGTAAATTATGGTAACTGGAGTGAAAATAACGGTAAAATAATGGTATATAATGGTAACTGGAGCTGTAAAATGATGTTAAATAATGGTAATTGGAGTGAAAATAACGGTAAAAAATTGGTAGATAATGGTAACTGGTGTGAAAATAATGGTAAAATAATGGTAAATAATGGTAACTGGAGCTGGAGTGAAAATAACGGTAAAATAATGGTAAATTATGGTAACTGGAGTGAAAATAACGGTAAAATAATGGTAAATAACAATTATGGTAAATAATGGTAACTGGAGTGAAAATAACGGTAAAATAATGGTACATAATGGTAAATGGAGTGAAAATGACGGTAAAATATTGGTAAATTATGGAAACTGGAGTGAAAATAACGGTAAAATAATGGCATATTATTGTAACTGGAGTGAAGATAACGGTAAAATAGTGGTAAATTATGGTAACTTGAGTGAAAATAGCGGAAAAATAATGGTAAATTATGCTAACTGGAGTGAAAATCACGGTAAAAAAATGGTAAGTAATTGTAACTGGAGTGAAAATAACGGTAAAATAATGGTAAAAAATGGTAACTGGAGCTGGAAAGAAAATAAAGGTAAAATAATTGTAAATAATGGTAACTGGAGTGAATACAACGGTAAAATAATGGTAAACTATGGTAACTGGAGTGAACATAACGGTAAAATAAATGTAAATAATGGTAACCGTAGTGAAAATAACGGTAACATAGTGGTAAATTATGGTAACTGCAGTGAAAATAACGGTAAAATAATGGTAAATAATGGTTACTGGAGCTGGAGTGAAAACAACGGTAAAATAATGGTAAATAATGGTAACTGGAGTGAAAATAACGGTAATATAATGGTAAATAATGGAAACTGGAGCTGGAGTGAAAATAACGGTGAAATAATGGTAAATTATGGTAACTGGAGTGAAAATAACGGTAAAATAATGGTAAATTATGGTAACTGGAGTGAAAATAACGGTAAAATAATGGTAAATAATGGTAACTGGTGTGAAAATAACGGTAAAATAATGGTAAATAATGGTAACTGGAGCTGGAGTGAAAATAACGGTGAAATAATGGTAAATTATGGTAACTGGAGTGAAAATAACGGTAAAATAATGGTAAATTATGGTAAATGGAGTGAAGAAAACGGTAAAAAAAGGCAAATTATGGTAACTGGAGTGAAAATAACGGTAAAATAATGGTAATGGTAACTGGCGTTAAAATAACGGTAAAATAATGGTAAATAATGGTAACTGGAGCTGTAAGATAATGGTAAATAATGGTAACTGGAGCTGGAGTGAAAATAACAGTGAAAGAAAGGTAAATTATGGTAACTGGAGTGAAAATAACGGTAAGATAATGGTAAATAATGGCAACTGAAGTGAAAATAACGGTAAAATAATGGTAAATTATGGTAGCTGGGGTGAAAATAACGGTGAAATTATGGTAAATTATGGTAACTGGAGTGAAAATAACGGTAAAATAATGGTAAATAATGGTAACTGGAGCTGTAAAATAATGGTAAATTATGGTAAGTGGATTGAAAATAACGGTAAAATAATGGTGAATAATGGTAACTGGTGTGAAAATAACGGTAAAATAATGGTAAACTATGGTAACTGGAGTGTAAATAACGGTAAAATAATAGTAAATAATGGTAACCGGAGTGAAAGTAACGGTAAAATAGTGGTAAATTATGGTAACTGCAGTGAAAATAACGGTAAAATAATGGTAAATAATGGTTACTGGAACTGGAGTGAAAACAACGGTAAAATAATGGTAAATAATGGTAACTGGAGTGCAAATCACGGCAAAATAATGGCAAATAATGGAAATTGGAGCTTGAGTGAAAATAACGGTAAAAATGTGGTAAATTATGGTAGCTGGAGTAAAAATAACGGTAAAATAATGGTAAATTATGGTAACTGGAGTGAAAATAACGGTAAAATAATGGTAAATTATGCTAACTGGAGTGAAAATAACGGTTAAATAATGGTAAGTAATGGTAACTGGAGTGAAAATAACGGTAAAATAATGGTAAAAAATGGTAACTGGAGCTGGAAAGAAAATAACAGTAAAATAATTGTAAATAATGGTAACTGGAGTGAAAATAACGGTAAAATAATGGTAAACTATGGTAACTGGAGTGTAAATAACGGTAAAATAATGGTAAATAATGGTAACCGGAGTGAAAGTAACGGTAAAATAGTGGTAAATTATGGTAACTGCAGTGAAAATAACGGTAAAATAATGGTAAATAATGGTTACTGGAGCTGGAGTGAAAACAACGGTAAAATAACGGTAAATAATGGTAACTGGAATGCAAATCACGGCAAAATAATGGCAAATAATGGAAATTGGAGCTTGAGTGAAAATAACGGTAAAAATGTGGTAAATTATGGTAGCTGGAGTAAAAATAACGGTAAAATAATGGTAAATAATGGTAACTGGAGTAAAATAACGGTAAAATAATGGTAAATTATGGTAACTGGAGTGAAAATAACGGTAAAATAATGGTATATAATGGTAACTGGAGCTGTAAAATGATGTTAAATAATGGTAATTGGAGTGAAAATAACGGTAAAAAATTGGTAGATAATGGTAACTGGTGTGAAAATAATGGTAAAATAATGGTAAATAATGGTAACTGGAGCTGGAGTGAAAATAACGGTAAAATAATGGTAAATTATGGTAACTGGAGTGAAAATAACGGTAAAATAATGGTAAATAACAATTATGGTAAATAATGGTAACTGGAGTGAAAATAACGGTAAAATAATGGTACATAATGGTAAATGGAGTGAAAATGACGGTAAAATATTGGTAAATTATGGAAACTGGAGTGAAAATAACGGTAAAATAATGGCATATTATTGTAACTGGAGTGAAGATAACGGTAAAATAGTGGTAAATTATGGTAACTTGAGTGAAAATAGCGGAAAAATAATGGTAAATTATGCTAACTGGAGTGAAAATCACGGTAAAAAAATGGTAAGTAATTGTAACTGGAGTGAAAATAACGGTAAAATAATGGTAAAAAATGGTAACTGGAGCTGGAAAGAAAATAAAGGTAAAATAATTGTAAATAATGGTAACTGGAGTGAATACAACGGTAAAATAATGGTAAACTATGGTTACTGGAGTGAACATAACGGTAAAATAAATGTAAATAATGGTAACCGGAGTGAAAATAACGGTAACATAGTGGTAAATTATGGTAACTGCAGTGAAAATAACGGTAAAATAATGGTAAATAATGGTTACTGGAGCTGGAGTGAAAACAACGGTAAAATAATGGTAAATAATGGTAACTGGAGTGAAAATAACGGTATTATAATGGTAAATAATGGAAACTGGAGCTGGAGTGAAAATAACGGTGAAATAATGGTAAATTATGGTAACTGGAGTGAAAATAACGGTAAAATAATGGTAAATTATGGTAACTGGAGTGAAAATAACGGTAAAATAGTGGTAAATTATGGTAACTGTAGTGAAAATAACGGTAAAATAATGGTAAATAATGGTTACTGGAGCTGGAGAGAAAATAACGGTAAAATAATGGTAAATAATGGTAACTGGTGTGAAAATAACGGTAAAATAATGGTAAATAATGGTAACTGGAGCTGGAGTGAAAATAACGGTGAAATAATGGTAAATTATGGTAACTGGAGTGAAAATAACGGTAAAATAATGGTAAATTATGGTAAATGGAGTGAAGAAAACGGTAAAAAAAAAGGCAAATTATGGTAACTGGAGTGAAAATAACGGTAAAATAATGGTAATGGTAACTGGCGTTAAAATAACGGTAAAATAATGGTAAATAATGGTAACTGGAGCTGTAAGATAATGGTAAATAATGGTAACTGGAGCTGGAGTGAAAATAACAGTGAAAGAAAGGTAAATTATGGTAACTGGAGTGAAAATAACGATAAGATAATGGTAAATAATGGTAACTGAAGTGAAAATAACGGTAAAATAATGGTAAATTATGGTCGCTGGGGTGAAAATAACGGTGAAATTATGGTAAATTATGGTAACTGGAGTGAAAATAACGGTAAAATAATGGTAAATAATGGTAACTGGAGCTGTAAAATAATGGTAAATTATGGTAAGTGGAGTGAAAATAACGGTAAAATAATGGTGAATAATGGTAACTGGTGTGAAAATAACGGTAAAATAATGGTAAATAATGGTAACTGGAGCTGGAGTAAAAATAACGGTAAAATAATGGTAAATTATGGCAACTGGAGTGAAAATAACGGTAAAATAATGGTAAATAATGGTAACTGAAGTGAAAATAACGGTAAAATAATGGTTAATTATTGTAACTGGATTGAAGATAACGGTAAAATAGTGGTAAATTATGGTAACTGGAGTGAAAATAGCGGTAAAATAATGGTGAATTATGGTAACTGGAGTGAAAATAACGGTAAAATAATGGTAAATTATGCCAACTGGAGTGAAAATAACGGTAAAATAGAGGTAATAAATGGTAACTGGAGCTGGAAAGAAAATAACGGTAAAAAGATGGTAAATTATGGTAACTGGAGTGAAAATAACGGTAAAATAATGGTAAATAATGGTAACTGGAGTGAAGATAACGGTAAAATAATGGTAAATAATGGTAACTGGAGTGAAAATAACGGTAAAATAATGGTAAATAATGGTAACTGGTGTGAAAATAATGGTAAAAATGGTAAATAATGGTAACTGGAGCTGGAGTGAAAATAACGGTAAAATAGAGGTAATAAATGGTAACTGGAGCTGGAAAGAAAATAACGGTAAAAAGATGGTAAATTATGGTAACTTGAGTGAAAATAGCGGAAAAATAATGGTAAATTATGCTAACTGGAGTGAAAATCACGGTAAAAAAATGGTAAGTAATTGTAACTGGAGTGAAAATAACGGTAAAATAATGGTAAAAAATGGTAACTGGAGCTGGAAAGAAAATAAAGGTAAAATAATTGTAAATAATGGTAACTGGAGTGAATACAACGGTAAAATAATGGTAAACTATGGTAACTGGAGTGAACATAACGGTAAAATAAATGTAAATAATGGTAACCGGAGTGAAAATAACGGTAACATAGTGGTAAATTATGGTAACTGCAGTGAAAATAACGGTAAAATAATGGTAAATAATGGTTACTGGAGCTGGAGTGAAAACAACGGTAAAATAATGGTAAATAATGGTAACTGGAGTGAAAATAACGGTAATATAATGGTAAATAATGGAAACTGGAGCTGGAGTGAAAATAACGGTGAAATAATGGTAAATTATGGTAACTGGAGTGAAAATAACGGTAAAATAATGGTAAATTATGGTAACTGGAGTGAAAATAACGGTAAAATAGTGGTAAATTATGGTAACTGTAGTGAAAATAACGGTAAAATAATGGTAAATAATGGTTACTGGAGCTGGAGAGAAAATAACGGTAAAATAATGGTAAATAATGGTAACTGGTGTGAAAATAACGGTAAAATAATGGTAAATAATGGTAACTGGAGCTGGAGTGAAAATAACGGTGAAATAATGGTAAATTATGGTAACTGGAGTGAAAATAACGGTAAAATAATGGTAAATTATGGTAAATGGAGTGAAGAAAACGGTAAAAAAAAGGCAAATTATGGTAACTGGAGTGAAAATAACGGTAAAATAATGGTAATGGTAACTGGCGTTAAAATAACGGTAAAATAATGGTAAATAATGGTAACTGGAGCTGTAAGATAATGGTAAATAATGGTAACTGGAGCTGGAGTGAAAATAACAGTGAAAGAAAGGTAAATTATGGTAACTGGAGTGAAAATAACGATAAGATAATGGTAAATAATGGTAACTGAAGTGAAAATAACGGTAAAATAATGGTAAATTATGGTAGCTGGGGTGAAAATAACGGTGAAATTATGGTAAATTATGGTAACTGGAGTGAAAATAACGGTAAAATAATGGTAAATAATGGTAACTGGAGCTGTAAAATAATGGTAAATTATGGTAAGTGGAGTGAAAATAACGGTAAAATAATGGTGAATAATGGTAACTGGTGTGAAAATAACGGTAAAATAATGGTAAATAATGGTAACTGGAGCTGGAGTAAAAATAACGGTAAAATAATGGTAAATTATGGCAACTGGAGTGAAAATAACGGTAAAATAATGGTAAATAATGGTAACTGAAGTGAAAATAACGGTAAAATAATGGTTAATTATTGTAACTGGATTGAAGATAACGGTAAAATAGTGGTAAATTATGGTAACTGGAGTGAAAATAGCGGTAAAATAATGGTGAATTATGGTAACTGGAGTGAAAATAACGGTAAAATAATGGTAAATTATGCTAACTGGAGTGAAAATAACGGTAAAATAGAGGTAATAAATGGTAACTGGAGCTGGAAAGAAAATAACGGTAAAAAGATGGTAAATTATGGTAACTGGAGTGAAAATAACGGTAAAATAATGGTAAATAATGGTAACTGGAGTGAAGATAACGGTAAAATAATGGTAAATAATGGTAACTGGAGTGAAAATAACGGTAAAATAATGGTAAATAATGGTAACTGGTGTGAAAATAATGGTAAAAATGGTAAATAATGGTAACTGGAGCTGGAGTGAAAATAACGGTAAAATAATGGTAAATAATGGTAACTGGAGTGAAAATAACGGTAAAATTATGGTAAATAATGGAAACTGGAGCTGAACTGAAAAAAACGGTGAAATAATGGTAAATTATGGTAACTGGAGTGAAAATAACGGTAAAATAATGGTAAATTATGGTAACTGGAGTGAAAATAACGGTAAAATAGTGGTAAATTATGGTAACTGGAGTGAAAATAACGGTAAAATAATGGTAAATAATTGTTACTGGAGCTGGAGTGAAAATAACGGTAAAATAATGGTAAATAATGGTAACTGGAGTGAAAATAACGGTAAAATTATGGTAAATAATGGTTACTGGAGCTGGAGTGAAAATAACGGTGAAATAATGGTAAATTATGGTAACTGTAGTGAAAATAACGGTAAAATAATGGTAAATTATGGTAACTGGAGTGAAAAAAACGGTAAAATAAAGGCAAATTATGGTAACTGGAGTGAAAATAACGGTAAAATAATGGTTATGGTAACTGGCGTTAAAACAACGGTAAAATAATGGTAAATAATGGTAACTGGAGTGAAAATAACGGTAATATAATGGTAAATAATGGAAACTGGAGCTGGAGTGAAAATAACAGTGAAAGAATGGTAAATTATGGTAACTGGAGTGAAAAAAACGGTAAGATAATGGTAAATAATGGTAACTGAAGTGAAAATAACGGTAAAATAATGGTAAATTATGGTAGCTGGGGTGAAAATAACGGTAAAATAATGGTAAATTATGGTAACTGGAGCTGTAAAATAATGGTAAATAATGGTAATTGGAGTGAAAATAACGGTAAAATAATGGTAAATAATGGTAACTGGTGTGAAATAACGGTAAAATAATGGTAAATAATGGTAACTGGAGCTGGAGTGAATAAAAACGGTAAAATAATGGTAAATTATGGTAAGTGGAGTGAAAATAACGGTAAAATAATCGTAAATAATGGTAACTGAAGTGAAAATAACGGTAAAACAATGGTTAATTATTGTAACTGGGTTGAAGATAACGGTAAAATAGTGGTAAATTATGGTAACTGGAGTGAAAATAGCGGTAAAATAATGCTAAATTATGGTAAGTGGAGTGAAAATAACGGTAAAATAATGGTAAATTATGCTAACTGGAGTGAAAATAACGGTAAAATAATGGTAAAAAATGGTAACTGGAGCTGGAAAGAAAATAACGGTAAAAAAAATGGTAAATTATGGTAACTGGAGTGAAAATAACGGTAAAATAATGGTAAATAATGGTAACTGGAGTGAAGATAACGGTAAAATAATGGTAAATAATGGTAACTGGAGCTGTAAAATAATGGTAAATAATGGTAATCGGAGTGAAAATAACGGTAAAATAATGGTAAATAATGGTAACTGGTGTGAAAATAACGGTAAAATAATGGTTAATAATAGTAACTGTAACTGGTGTGAAAAAAACGGTAAAATAATGGTAAATTATGGTAACTGGAGTGAAAATAACGGTAAAATAATAGTAAATAATGGTAACTGAATTGAAAATAACGGTAAAATAATGGTTAATTATTGTAAATGGATTGAAATAACGGTAAAATAATCGTAAATTATGGTAAGTGGAGTGAAAATAACGGTAAAATAATGGTAAATTATGCTAACTGGAGTGAAAATAACGGTAAAATAATGGTGAAAAATGGTAACTGGAGCTGGAAAGAAAATAACGGTAAAAAAAATGGTAAATTATGGTAACTGGAGTGAAAATAACGGTAAAATAATGGTAAATAATGGTAACTGGAGTGAAGATAACGGTAAAATAATGGTAAATAATGGTAACTGGAGCTGTAAAATAATGGTAAATAATGGTAATCGGAGTGAAAATAACGGTAAAATAATGGTAAATAATGGTAACTGGTGTGAAAATAACGGTAAAATAATGGTTAATAATAGTAACTGTAACTGGTGTGAAAAAAACGGTAAAATAATGGTAAATTATGGTAACTGGAGTGAAAATAACGGTAAAATAATAGTAAATAATGGTAACTGAATTGAAAATAACGGTAAAATAATGGTTAATTATTGTAAATGGATTGAAATAACGGTAAAATAGTGGTAAATTATGGTAACTGGAGTGAAGATAACGGTAAAATAATGGTAAATAATGGTAACTGGAGCTGGAAAGAAAATAACGGTAAAAAAATGGTAAATAATGGTAACTGGAGTGAAGATAACGGTAAAATAATGGTAAATAATGGTAACTGGAGTGAAAATAATGGTAAAAATGGTAAATAATGGTAATGGTAACTGGAGCTGTAAAATGATGGTAAATAATGGTAATTGGAGCGAAAATTACGGTAAAATAATGGTAAATAATGGTAACTGGTGTGAAAATAATGGTAAAAATGGTAAATAATGGTAACTGGAGCTGGAGTGACAATAACGGTAAAATAATGGTAAATAATGGTAACTAGAGGGAAAATAACGGTAAAATAATGGTTAATTATTATTGTGGTAAATAATGATAACTGAAGTGAAAATAACGGTAAAATAATGGTAAATAATGGAAACTGGAGTGAAAATGACGGTAAAATAATGGTAAATTATGGTAACTGGAGTGAAAATAACGGTATAATAATGTTCAGTTATAGTAACTGGAGTGAAGATAACGGTAAAATAGTGGTAAATTATGGTAACTGGAGGGTGAAAATAGCTGTCAAATAATGGTAAATTATGGTTACTGGAGTGAAAATAACGGTAAAATAATGGTAAATTATGGTAACCGGAGTGAAAATAACAGTAAAATAGTGGTAAATTATGGCAAATGCAGTGAAAATAACGGTAAAATAATGGAAAAAAATGGTAACTGGAGCTGGAGTGAAAGTAATGGTAAAATAATGGTAAATAATGGTAACTGGAGTGAAAATAACGGTAAAAGAATGGTAAACTATGGTAACTGGAGTGAAAATAACGGTAAAATAATGGTAAATTATGCTAACTGGAGTGAAAATATCGGTATAATAATGGTAAAAAATGGTAACTGGAGCTGTAAAATAATGGTAAATAATGGTAATTGGAGTGAAAATAACGGTAAAATAATGGTAAATAATGGTAACTGGTGTGAAAATAACGGTAAAATAATGGTAAATAATAGTAACTGGAGCTGGAGTGAAAATAACGGTAAAATAATGGTAAATTATCGTATCTGGAGTGAAAATAACGGTAAAATAATGGTAAATAATGGTAACTGAAGTGAAAATAACAGTAAAATAATGGTTAATTATTGTAACTGGATTGAAGATAACGGTAAAATAGTGGTAAATTATGGTAACTGGAGTGAAAATAGCGGTAAAATAATTGTTAATTATGGTAAGTGCAGTGAAAATAACGGTAAAATAATGGTAAATTATGCTAACTGGAGTGAAAATAACGGTATAATAAGGGTAAAAAATGGTAACTGGAGCTGGAAAGAAAATAACGGTAAAAAAATGGTAAATTATGGTAACTGGACTGAAAA